>JACEEZ010025640.1:65000-72500 GCA_016584305.1 Chionoecetes opilio | reverse complement strand
TAAAACCGAGTGGCGATGTTGTTATACCTACTACAATAAAGTCGCCAGCTAGTATTTTAACCTAACAGTTGAGTCGCCACTCTGGGGAATTCAGGGAAATTAGAGGTAAAGTAAAACTAGTCTATATATATTAGCTGCGGAAGATGCTTGGATATAAAAATATTCCTCTGCCAACATGAAAACAAATTCTATTCAAGTTTGAAAGATCTGGCAAGTCTTGTGTCCTGTCGCCCGAAAGGTGATGAGCTACTGTCTGTCGTCGCGCCGAGAAAAACTTGAGAAGCAAAATGCGCAACAGTTATATTTGCAGATACAAAGCATAAAACAACGCTGAAACAGGGTAGATTATACAGTCATGATATAAACTACTGTGTATCATCTTCAGTGGCACATAAAAATCAGTAGTGATGCTATAATTCGTAATATTTGGCGACTGGCGACATGACTGCAGGTGGCGACTTGACTGTTATCTACGGTACCTATATTGCAAATAGTAATAAGAGTTTGGACATTTAGATTTCATAATTTTGTGCCTCTGGGGGCACATTCAGAGACGCTAACGGGCATGCTTAATAAATTAACAACCGTAATCAGCTGTTTTGGTATTCTGGGGGGAGATTAATGACGTCAGAGTTGACGTTAACACACTAAAACAAGGCAACTGCCTATAGGGTGGTGTTAAGGAAGCTACGTACATAAACATACTCATAAATTGAGTATATATGATGTTTTCTGACTCAAGAACTGAACAGGGCAAATATACAAACGAAATTAGGCCATATAACAAACCCATGAGCTCGTGGTGAGTTTGTTTTGGGCCCAAGAGTGGTGAGCGGCGGCATCTCACCACACCGGGTAGCGACTAGCGATGCCAGACACCACCACGCACGGCTCCGCGGCAGACTGAAGATATGTGTCTTGCCTTGCCTTGAGGTGACACAGGGGATGAAGGAATGATGGAATAAGCTAGAGAATAGAAATAAGTACAACGACCTTGAAAATGCAGGCCGCGACTGCTGCCTTGTGATTGGCTGACACGTTTGAGACACAATCTGATTGGCTGGCACGTTTGTTTTTGCATAATTGTGATTCGCTGGCGAGGCTGTGACGTCATTGTAGTCGCTCAGCCACTCAGCTATCAGCAACCATGTACCACCACTGCCATGTCTCGTATCTGTATACCCACTAACGCCGGGGTGTAGAAATAGAGGGATGTTGTTGAGCGAACAACCGTGGCCTTTAACTCTCTCTGAATGTTTGCCCTGGAGATTTTAGAATAAAATAAGTGAAAACTTTCGAAACTTGATTAAATTCATGGCATTAAAATGTGTATATATTTAAAATGTATTTACAAATGTATTTGAATACAATTAATGTATTTAGTATTTAGTATTTAAATACATTCGTAAAATGTATTTAGTATTTGGTATCTAAATACATTTCTCCCATGTATTTAGTATTTATATACATTCAATGTATTTAGTGCCCAGCTCTGCGTGTATGCGTATGTTTATGTGTGTGTGTGTGTGTGTGTGTGTGTGTGGTGTGTGTGTGTGTGTGTGTGTGTGTGTGTGTGTGTGTGTGTGTGTGTTGTGTCTGTGTCTGTGTCTGTGTCTGTGTCTGTGTGTGTGTGTGTGTGTGTGTGTGTGTGTGTGTGTGTGTGTGTGTGTGTGGCGAAAGAGTGATGTGTATTCATTGAACACTGTGGATATACTAAGCTCATTTTATGATACAGCTTCCCTCTTGGCATATTGCGAAGCTACGAAACAAGCAAAACATTCCTCACCCTTCCACTTGCAATCACGCTGCTCCTAGAGTAAAGACATCACACATTTACTTTTTTTTCCTCCCTCACTCTGACTAGTGCCCTCTCTGCCCTCGAAGCAAAAATAGAATGAAACGACAATATGTTCGCGTTTACGGCAAACGAATAACACTCGAAGCCCCAGTAAAAAGACGTGACTAAAAACTGAAGCTGGAAAGCGTGTCAGTTTTAATGACACACTGCTGGCCCCCCTCCCCCCACCCCTCCGCGTGCAGGGTTTTCGCTCCCTTGCTGGTAATGGAAGCCCCGAAGCTTTCCCCTCCAGCACGCTCTCACACCTTCACCTTTAGTGGCAGCAGGGATGGTGTTGGGGGTGATGATGGTAGTAGTAGTTTATGGTGGTAATAGTAGTAGTGGTGGTAAAGTAGTGTACGTATGTGAAAAGTTATTTTTTTACATTGATTTTCATAATTGCTTCATCTATTATTACTTATGCAACTACAAAAATATCTACCACTATTATCGCTGCTACACTACTACTACTACTACTACTACTACTACTACTACTACTACTACTACTACTACTACTACTACTACTATACTATCATCTTTATTACTACTACTACTACTACTACTACTAGTACTACTACTACTACTACTACTACTACTACTACTACTACTACTACTACTACTACTACTACTACTACTACTACTACTACTACTACTACTACTACTATTACTATCTTTATTACTACTACTACTACTACTACTATCTTTATTACTACTACTACTACTACTACTATCTTTATTACTACTACTACTACTACTACTACTATCTTTATTACTACAACCATATTACCTCTACTTCTTCTGAAAATATACATCGTTTGAAAAAAAACCCATCTCTGATCGAGGGAGACTTGCAAAATTCTTGTTTTACTTTTATGTCTTTTCACTAGTCAACCAATCCTCTTCCTGGTGGTGCTTGCCTCGCGGATACACAGGCTATTAAGTTACAACCTCAATAAAAGTTCAAAGTATAAAACTAGTCTCCTCTACACTCTCTCTCTCTCTCTCTCTCTCTCTCTCTCTCTCTCTCTCTCTCTCTCTCTCTCTCTCTCTCTCTCCTCTCTCTCTCTCTCTCTCTCTCTCTCTCCTCTCTCTCTCCTCTTCTCTCTCTCTCTCTCTCTCTCTCTCTCTCTCTCTCTCTCTCTCCTCTCTCTCTCTCTCTCTCTCTCTCTCTCTTCTCTCTCTCTCCTCTCTCTCTCTTCTCTCTCTCTCTCTCTCTCTCTCTCTCTCTCTCTCTCTCTCTCCTCTTCTCTCTTCTCTCTCTCTCTCTCTCTCTCTCTCTCAACAAAACAAAAAAATACCCAGAAAATAAAACAGGACAGGCAGCGCGGAGTTTATGTAACAGTCGAGTTAAACGAGCTCGACACTTCCCAGACAGTTGGTGTAGTGTGTATGTTAAACGGCTGGCTCTCCTTCATTAACACACACACACACACACACACACAGGCGCTGACCTGCTATTCTGTGGTAGCCGGTTCGAATATTCACTGCTCCCGGGGATTTTTCACTGACAAATTCGGGCGGTTACTGTCCCCTTTGGGCAAGGGGATGGGAGGTGTGGTGTGTGAGGTCCCAGCATTACCCAAAGATCGATAATAATGAGCTTCAAACTCGCACCGGGAGGGTGAAGCTGGCGATCGCGAGTCTGACTCGCGTGGACAAGACCACGGGTGAATAACACACACAGACGGTTCGGAAAAGCGATACCTGCTCTTTAATTATTAGTTCTGCTTTCCGTTCCCCTGATCTCTCCCGTGTGCTTCTGACTTGTAATGAACGCATGAAACTGGCTTCGTTATCACCTGCCTGAATGCATCTAGGAAGCACTGGGGTCGAAACTACGTTAAAATGTATTTGCTGGTTGTGTGTTTAGGTTATGTGAAAAGTGTAGCTGTCATTATGCTCTTTGGTAATGGTCGTATTCATGTTAGCTCAACCGTTGCTTTACACACACACACACACACACAACACACACACACACACACACACACACACACAACACCACACAACACACACACACACACACACACACACACCCACACCACACACACACACACACACACACACACACACACACACACACACACACACACACACACACACACACACACACACACACACACACACACACACACACCACACACACACACACACACACCACACACACACACACCACACACACACACACACACACACACACACACACACACACACACACACACACACACACACACACACACACACACACACACACACACACACACACACACACACACACACACACACCACACACACACAACACACACACACACACACACACACCACACACACACACACACACACACACACACACACACACACACACACACACACACACACACACACACACACACCACCCCACCCCCAACCCCACCCCACCCCACCCCACCCCACCCCACCCACCCACCCACCCAAAATAACATTTTCACGCCCGAAATACCTGTGGTCTGTATGTAATGGTGGCCATTAGGATTGCTACAAATTGATTGCGTTGAATAGCTTTGTGTTGTAGTAATGGAAGGGGCAGCCATTGGTATCAAATGTGGACCGGCGTGTGACACTCAAATACGGAAGGAGACCAAGGTGGGATCAGAGTGACGTAAACCACGGTATAGATCCACTCGCTGTTGATGGCAGGTGGATCATTGTAACGTCTGTCATGTTGACTGGATCACTCCATCATGGCTACAGTATTCATGCCGAATGGCGGACAGCGTAATATTCATGGGTATACAAACCATGCTGTATATCCACCTGCCTGCACCGCTATTGATTGGCTTTTTGCCTTTACTGCCGGCAGGTGACACGAGAAAACAAGGTAAAATTGATGAAAGGATTGATTATATATACTGTTGTATACGATAAATACATTTTCCAGAAGCTAGGGAAAAAAATAAAGCAGATTGAAGACACAGCTAAAACACAATGATTACTGCGCCGGAAGCTTGCAAGAACAAAAACAGAAAAGAAAATATATATGTATATACAAATAATTATTCTATAATAACTCTACCAGACACCAATAAAATATAACAGACTGAAACAAAGCTAACCTAATAAAGTAACTGTTTTTCCCAAGCGAGTCCGGGTGGATGAAATGTAATCAGTCACCACGCGGTGACTTGCTGTAACTCGTCAAACAGAATAAACGCTTCTCATAAACACAAATGTCATTATCATCGTGGCAATATTACCGGCAGAGTCAGATCAGCCAGACCCTCTACGGAGCAGGTTTACATGCAGCTCAATGCCTCCAGGATATTGTGTGGCAGTAGTAGCAATGGATCATCTTTCACCTGTTTCCCTCCCTTCGTACAGCCTCAGTAGAAGGTTAGAGAAGGATGTGGCAACAAGTACCTCTAGCAATAGCAGTATCGTCTTTTTTTACGTCATAAATGTTCGTTGTAGAGTATATAAATCATTCTTTTTTACCGCACCAGCAGCTCCTTTGTCTTCCCATAAATAGAACGTAGCGAACATTAAGTCACCTGGTCGTAACCAAGTACTGCTTCTGCTAAATTTTCTTACGTATTGAGCAAAAATAGAAAAAAGTAAAGAACACAAAAACTGCTCTACCTAGTCAGCGAGAAAGACGGACAGGGGTGAGTGAACCTCCAGCGCCAATCAGTTCTCGAGGGAAATTTAGCGGAAGAGGGAAGGGGAATTTTTTTTTAAACAACGACGGTGAAAAGCTGCGACCTTTTCATCCCCTCAAAGGAATAATACTGAAGGGAAAAGAGTTAGCATTAATATGACACAAATAGTGATTGAAATATCTAATTATAATCTTGATATCAGTTGGCTATTGACATGGCGTGACTGGTTTGATTTCCATCCTTTGCCGCAGCCATCTCTCTCTCTCTCTCTCTCTCTCTCTCTCCTCTCTCTTCTTCTTCTCTCTCTCTCTCCTCTCCTCTCTCTTCCCCTCTCGCTCTCGCTCTCGCTCTCGCTCTCGCTCTCGCTCTCTCTCTCTCTCTCTCTCTCTCTCTCTCTCTCTCTCTCTCTCTCTCTCTCTCTCTCTCTCTCTCTCTCTCTCTCTCTCGCTCTCGCTCTCGCTCTCGCTCTCGCTCTCGCTCTCGCTCTGTCTCTGTCTCTGTCTCTGTCTCTGTCTCGCCCGTCAGGGTGGCAAGGTTGGTAGAGACGTGAGTTACCAATGTGCAGCGTCCCTGTGCATTCGGTCAGCGGTTCGAGTCCGCCTAGTTCATGCTGACGTGGCTGCGCTTTGTATAGTCAATAACCTTGTAGTTGGTACTTGCAAAGTGTCTAGATAGGATGAAAATCTTATCTTACCTGTCTCTCTCTCTCTCTCTCTCTCTCTCTCTCCTCTCTCTCTCTCTCTCTCTCTCTCTCTCTCTCTCTCTCTCAATGCCCAGCAGAGCATCCTGCAGGGGCTCCAGATGCTGGAACAATCTGCCTCAAAATTTCATAGCTAACACGAACACTAACACCTTTAAACGAAATTTGATGCAGGACTTGATTAATAAATATAATAATAACGGATACTTAACCTTATTACTAGTTTCACTTTTCTTCGAGTTGTATTATATTACTGTGTTTTTGTAACCCAATACTATGTGTTTTGTTCTCTTATTTTCATTGTATGACCATGCAATTTTATTTTTTTGTTAGTTTATGGGTTTTTTTATAATAGCGGCCTAAACACTGTTTGTTATGCACATATAATTTACTCTTCGGTTCCTTTTAAAGTTACGGCTTAATGGACCAAACCTTATTACTTATTATGTAATTTATACTTTGTACATATCAATATGGCCAAAATAAATGTATCAAGTATCAAAAAATGTATCAAGTCTCTCTCTCTCTCTCTCTCTCTCTCTCTCTCTCTCTCTCTCTCTCTCTCTCTCTCCCTCCCTCCCTCTCTCCCTCCCTCCCTCCCTCCCTCCCTCCCTCCCCTGGCTAATTGTGAGAGGCGCCACAACAAAGGTCAACTTGTTCGTTTTTTATCTTCCGATGAGTCCAGCGAAAGTTTGTGGGGAAAGTGTGGCCGTGGGAGGGAGGGAAGGCCACTGGCTGGCTGTTGTTGTTGTTGTTGTTGTTATTAGTGTTAGAGGTGGTATTCTATTCATACATTTTCCATAAATTTTACGAGTACGTTTTATTATTATTATTATTATTATTATTATTATTATCATTTTTTATTATTATTATCATTATTATCATTATCATCATTATTATCATCCTTGTTATTGTTACACATGTAATGCTGCATCTGCTGCCATGTACTGAAAAATAAAACAAATTACCGCAGTTCCCATTTTCCCTCTAAATAAATAGCGAAAGAAAACTTTACAGGGAAACTTCTGGGTTTTGAAGGGGCGTCGAGTGAGTTGGTACAGTTGTTTTTATTGTTGTTGGTGTCCTCCAGTCGCCCTAACGTGACTCCTCCCAGGCGATATGCTTCCTAAAGTCTGGAATGTCCAATCCTTTCCCAGCCTCCTCGTCTTCCATTCTTCATCTCTCTCTTCTCTCTCCTTGCCCTTCATATTTTGCTTGCGTTCTCCTCCTCTCCTTTTCCTTTTTGTCTTTTACTTTCTTCACATCTTCTCCCTCTCCTTCACTCTCCTTCACTTCCTTCCATGATTTCCTTTTTCTCCCTTACCTTAACT
>JACEEZ010025640.1:55000-62500 GCA_016584305.1 Chionoecetes opilio | reverse complement strand
AATTTACTGCCACAAAGTGCTTTACCTCTATTTTTGCAATATATGCAGAGAAAATATCACATAAATGGTTTGCGGATTTGCGTATATATATATTTGTATTATTTTTTTCATGCTTACCCCTCAGCGCCCCACATGTTTTATCTGACATTTTACCTTCCTTCCCCTCATTGTGACCAATCACTCAATATATCAACTTAAGTGCACACTAAGGGGTAATAATTAGTATAAGTACACTACACTCCAAATTTTATTTCAATGATATGATATCAGGCCCTTAACCTCTGACTCCTCATTCAGAGTCCTCTGGTGACAATTCCATATTGAGCAGGTCCATGTCTTCATGAAGACCAATCGCTCAAAATTATCGGAGGTCAGACCCGCTCTCTTGGCCTTCATGATGTCAGACCCTGGGATAACAGTCTCTCCACAGCTGCAGAGCTGGGTATGGCCGTGTTATATTTAACAAATACATCTACCCAGGCGGCACGATAAAGGGCAGGGAACATGGCCTGCTCCAGCAGCTTGTTCCGCTGTTTCTCTGAACACCAACTTTCAAGCTATTTCCCCATTTTGTTGGAGAGGCGGGGAGAGTTGGTGCCCTCTGTAGCTGTGGGTCCTGGGATCCTCAACGCCTGGAAATAATAGATAAAATTTTGATATATATATTAAGTAAAAATTTCAAGTAATTGGAGTATGAAAAAAAATACTGCTACTTAGAAATAAAAAGTGCTTAGATTTTTTTCAAAATATATTATTGCACCTGAATCATAAATATTACAATAATGTATCAGCATAACGCTCAAGATTGCTAATATAATTACTTGAAGTAATGAACTGTCACACTGAACTGAAGATGCAGTAGATCACGATAAAATCTATAAGTTTCACCTTGAAAAAATCATCCTTTTTGTCTTCATATGGACTGCTGCCTTCTGAGGTATCCAAGACAGCCTGCTCTGTGACCTCGAACAGCAGTCTTGATTTCACGGCATCTACCTTCTCAGGGTAAAGAAGGCGGACCACAGGCAGCTTGAAAACAAAGAGGGAGAGGAACCTGGCCTTGAAATCCTTGGGTCTCATATCACTAAGATGGTTCTCAAGGAGGTACTCCAACAAAGGTCGAGGATATTTGAATGGTTAAACCTTCAATGCCCGAAGGCTGTCCCAGAGTACATATAGGGTAGGAATCAGGACTCCCATGTAGACCTCTTTCTTTATTTGGAGTTTATCGAGGCAGGTTACCACTGGCTTCATCACAAGTTAGGTGCTCATTGATAATATCCTTATCAACCTGGTTTAACGTGGCTATGTTATTTTGCATGGATTTCACGTTGATCTGGGCTAGCTTGGTATCGAGTACCTCACTGAGGACGAGGACCTCCATGGAGTCATAGAGAGAGTTCCAGCATGTGACGTTTGGGATCTTCAGCTTCCTGCCCACTTCCCTCTTGATGTTGGCTGCGGTGGTTGGCTTGCGGTTCTGTTTGTGCCACAGAGGGTATCTGGAGTTTCTCTTTTACCTAAGAATATACACAAAAAATATTGTTTGAAAAACTACGTTTATGATTTCAAGATATACAATAATTTTACTACTTAACTTTAAAAATGACTTAGTACTCTGCTGACAGGTTGTTGGCAAATGGCCAACTTGGCCAACTAATGATCTTCCTCCTTATGCTGAAGATTAACCTCAGTATATCGTCCATAGCAGCAACCAGCCGGGCCTCGGCCACTGGTGGAGGGCGTTGTTTTGCCATAGTAATCAAGGCACGGCACAAAGCATCATGCGGCACAGAACAGAAGGCACAAATTGTTTGCCCGGTACAGTACGAGGGATGGCGGTTAACTAGCACCTCAGCCTAGCGAAAAGGCAGGATGAAGGCTGGCGCCCCACCATCGCAACGCACTAATTCACTCACAACACACTCCTTGCAAGTAATGTTTAGCTCTGCAGCAGAGCCATAATCACTGTAAGCAAATAACACCGTCACCAGCATCCGTAGCATACACTTACACACCTCTGTGTATGCTCACTGAGTCTTTATCACTGGTTTATGGCCCTCTGATCACCCTCTCCTTGCTCATAATACGTACTTATTATAAGGAGTAAAGTGTCAAGAGGATGATAGTTGGGTCAGTTTTTCGAAACATCCTGTGTTATTTCATAATCTTGGGTTGGAGCACTCGATAATAGAAGACATGGCTGAGTCGGCAAGTAACGTGTGATGTCACAGATCAACCCGCAACCGTCAAATCATGTTTCTAGTATCTGTTGAACTTGGGTCTTACTTAACAAAGTTAACAGTAACATCTAAAACATTTCAATGATATTACTACAACACACAGATAATGTTTATATGAATTATAATAAAAAAATTAAAAAAACTATCTTTGAAAAGCAAAGCAGGAAGAAGGGCTGGGAGGTCGCATACTTCCTTTGAGAATGCTCGCTGATAACTGCGGTCTTGGTTGACTTGACTGGTCACTGGTGGGCAAGCAGCGTTTCTTGTACGGTGCGCGAGGCCGTGCATGAATCGTATTCAAATTTGGGAGTTTGCGGACATATTTGCGTTTGCGGAAGTGCTTCCGCAAACGCAAATCCGCAAACATTTACACTTCCGCAAATCCGCAAACGAATTCGGACTTCCGCAATTTGCGGAAGTTGCGGTTTGCAGAAGTGTTTGCGGAAGTGCCCACCTCTGACCCACACACACACACCCACACCCAAACACACACACACACACACCCAAACACACACACACACACACACACACACACACACACACACACACACACACACACACACACACACACACACACACACACATGCATCGGTAAAGTACAGTGAGAGACTATAGCCTGTCACAACACTGTCCATTAGTTTGAAATCCCAGCGGGAGAAGCGTGATTTCTCCCATTTTCAGGGAATTTTGTCAGGAGGAAGCTGCAATGCCTCTCCTTTCTCCTCTCTGGTGCCGGAAGCTTACATATATATGACTTATGTGTATGGACAGTGGTAGTGGTCGTAGTAGTAGTAGAAGTAGAAATAGTAGTTATAGTAGTAAAAGTAGCAGTAATAGTAGTAGAGATATTAGCAGTAGTAGTAGTAATTGTAGTTTACTATGTAAAAGTAGCAGTAATAATATATAGTATACTAGCCGAAAAGCCGCCCTCCGGGCGGACTTTTTGGCTAGCTCCTGCGGAGGGCTAGTGGTGGGCCTTCGGCCCACCAAACACAGACTCTCCAGATAGCCCCTCCACCCATTCACTCACCCATTACCCATCACCCCCTACCCATTCACTCACCCATTATTCATCACCACACACCCATTCACTCACCCATTACCCATCACCCCCCCTATTCCCTCACCCATCACCCCCCACCCATTCACTCGCCCATCACCCCACACCCATTACCCATCATCCCACCCAATCACTCACCCATTACCCATCACCCTACATCAAGGTTTCCTCAATTCTTGCAACCCACTTTTTTTTTCACAATTCTCGCTAATAGGCTATTAAAATTAAAAAAAAATAAAAGTGATCGGATCCTCCCCAAAGTGGCCTTAAAATGTTCCTCTGGTCGACCTGGTTCCAAAACTGTGCCATATGATGGGATTGCGCCACTGGGGGCGGAACCTATCGCGGACACACAGACAGACAGACACACATACACACACACTTTCGCTTATATTATTATAGACGTAGTACTTAGTAGTAACACCAATAGTAGTGGAAGTATGGTCACTATTGTATATAACATTATCACCATTCTCATAACTGTCGCTATCTTGCTTATCGTTATCGTTGTCATCACCGTTATCATCATTGCCTTCGTCATTATCTCTTTCATCATCGTTATTGACAATGCCAGCGTCGTCATCCTTATAGTTGGCATCATCATCGGGCTCCAAGATTCATCGCCTGAATTCTGTGGCATCTCGTGTGATAGGCTTGAGAGTGATGAGGCCAAACAAACATACAGACTTACAGATAGACAGACTTAGACTGACTGGGAGAGACAGACGAAGAGACGATAGTTTGTTATTTGTGATTTATCATTGATAAAAATAATATCATCATAGCTATTATTGTTATTTAACCCGGATGGTCATAGACAATTTAAGCTTATCATCGCACACGATTTACCTATGATCTCATATATAGCAGAGAAATAGGCACGTCAAGTAGGCCGAGGAGTTGTGACCTCAAAATCCCGGCAGAACTGAGGGTGGCAATCCTTCACTTCTGTAGATGTGGATGCAGAGCGAGAGAGAGAGAGAGAGTGTGTGTGTGTGTGTGTGTGTGTGTGTGTGTGTGTGTGTGTGTGTGTGTGTGTGTGTGTGTGTGTGTGTGTGTGTGTGTGTGTGTATGTGTATGTATGTATGTATGTATGTATGTATGTGTGTGTGTGTGTGTGTGTGTGTGTGTGTGTGTGTGTGTGTGTGTGTGTGTGTGTGTGTGTGTGTGTGTGTGTGTGTGTGTGCGTGCGTGCGTGCGTGCGTGCGTGCGTGTGTGCGTGTGTGCGTGTGTGCGTGCGTGCGTGTGTGCGTGTGGTGCGTGCGTGCGTGCGTGCGTGCGTGCGTGCGTGCGTGCGTGCGTGCGTGTGTGTGTGTGTCAGAGGTGGGCACTTCCGCAAGCACTTCCGCAAACCGCAACTTCCGCAAATTGCAGAAGTCCGAATTCGTTTGCGGATGTGCGGAAGTGTAAATGTTTGCGGATTTGCGTTTGCGGAAGCACTTCCGCAAACGCAAATATGTCCGCAAACTCTCTATTTTTAACATGATTCCTGAGCGGCTACGCGCACCGTCCAGAGAACGGTGCTTGATCACCAGTGACGCTCCCTCTTTGATCAAATGGATTTTTTGTTGGCCACAGCAATCCTGTACTCTGGGACTGAGAGTGCTGTGAAGTGTGGGGGAGGTGTCTCCAGCTTCTTTCTTCTTAATACACGAGTGAGGCAAGGGTGCGTCCTTGCCCCATCACTTTTCAACATTTGTATGGACTGGGTATTGGGCAAAGTTGTAGATCAAAGCGATTGTGGAGCATCCCTCGGCAACACCAAGATCACTGATCTTGTTTTTGCAGATGATGCAGTAGTCTTTGCTGAGTCGCTGGAGGTCCTGGTGATGGCTCTCGAGGCGTTGCACGAGGAGGCAAAGCCTTTGGGACTCGAGGTCTCCTGGCTAAAGACCAAGGTCCAGGTGTTTGGAAGCTTACTAGATGAAACAGTACAGTCTGCTCATGCGTGCGGGGAGGACATTGAGATCTTGGAAGGCTTTACATATCTTGGTAGCGCAGTCCATAACTATGGCGGGTCACGTCAAGAAGTCTTACGGTGGATTGGCATAGCCCACGGTGTTATGGACTCGCTCAGCAGGAGTATTTGGCTTTCTGCACCGGTACCTGTGCAGGAGGTACGGGTGCTCCGGGTGTTTGGCTTTGGTACCTGTGCCGGAGGACAAAGATCCGGATCTTCAAGTCGCTTGTGATCCCTGTCTTACTACATGGTTGTGAGACATGGACACTAAATAGCTACTTTAAGAGGCGAATCGATGTGTTTGGTGATAAGTGTCTTCGCAGAATCATGGGGTATCGCTAAGATGATTACGTGTCAAATCAGCGATTGCACCGTGAGACTGAATCGAGGCCTTTTACCTGCATAGTCCGTCACCGCCAACTTTGGCTATATGAGCATGTGGCACGCTACCCTGAAACCGATCCTTCCCATCGAGATGTATCTGTAAGAGGAGACAATCCGACGTGGAGGAGGCCAAGGGGGCGCCCATAAGGCTCGTGGCTGGGGCAAGTTGATGTTTCCTCTCGAGATTTGCTTGGTATGGAAAGGGAGCCTGCTTGGGGACTCGCGCGTGGTGACCCCCGGGAGTGGCGTCGTAGGGTGGGCTAGGCGATGCGCTCCCCGGCGTATGCCCCCAATGATTACTTGACAGCAATCCACCCCCTCTTCAAGCTGCCTGTGGTCCTCCTTCTTAACCCCGAGAAGGTAGATGCCATGATGTCAAGACTGCTGTTCGAGGTCACGGATCAGGCTGTCTTGGATACCTCAGAAGGCAGCAGCCCAGATGAAGACGAAAAAGATGATTTTTTCAAGATGAGACATTGATTTTATCGAGATCTACTGCATCTTCTGTTCAGTTAAAAAAATACTAATATATATATATATATATATATATATATATATATATATATATATATATATATATATATATATATATATATATATATATATATATATATATATATAATATATATATATATATATATATATCAATAATTATTGCCGTAAGTAATTTAGTAAATAATATATAAATTTACTACCACAAAGTGCTTTACCTCTATTTTTATAATGTATGCAGAGAACATAGTACATACTTGGTTTGCGGTTTGCGGACTTAGGGTTGCGGAAGTGTGAACTTCAAGAAATTTGCGGACTTGCGGTTGCGGAACTTAGGGATTGGGGTTTGCGGATTTGCGTTTGCGGAAGTGGATTTTCGTTTGCGGTGCCCACCTCTGGTGTGTGTGTGTGTGTGTGTGTGTGTGTGTGTGGTGTGTGTGTGTGTGTGTGTGTGTGTGTGTGTGTGTGTAAAAAAGGTCTACGCCACACCACGAAAGGTGATCAACAAGCGTAAGGTTTAAAATAAAAGATAGTGACTGCAGAAAAAGCCTATTCACAAGGTATAAAAGGTGAGTGATGTGAGGCTACAGGAGTGACGGGTGATGTATGGTGACGGATGTGTGTATGAGTGACGGGGGCCTGTCGGGATACCCAAACAGCGTAAACTATTGAAGCGAACAGCATCAGAAACTGTAGCAGCAGCATTAGTTATGGTAAAATCTGTAGTAGGAGAAACAGCAGCAGCAGCAACAAGAGGAGGGGCAGTAACATAAGTAATAGTAGTAGTAGTAGCAGTAGCATTAATTTATGATCATGTAAAAATTATACTTATGTTGAGAGAGAAATCGTGAAGAGCATGAGAAAATCGCATATATTACACTTTTCGTACAGCATTTCTGTCACATTCTCTTACCGAGATTCTCATTCTATCGAAATAAAAGCAGAAGTTGTCTTAATTGATTAGAAATATAGACCTTACAACACTATTTCAAGCATGAAATTCCGCACACGATGGGATAGTTGAAAAAATAAACAGAATTTCGAGTGTACTTCAGGACAATGAAAGACGTAAGATTATTTCTTTTCTCAGTCAACATAATTATTCTAATCCTTGTTGTATATTTCTTTGCTAATGTGCTCATTAAGTGCTTTCGCTTCTGTATTTACGATGATATATACATACACAAACTAATAGATATATGCACACAAACACACACACACACACACCGTCACGATGGTCAAGTGGATAGAACATTGGCCTGACATTCTGTGGTTAGCCGGTTCGAATCCTCGCTCACTCACAGGGATTTTTCACTGACAAATTCGGACGGTTATTGTCACTCCCATTCCCTTGAGCAAGG
>JACEEZ010025640.1:45000-50000 GCA_016584305.1 Chionoecetes opilio | reverse complement strand
TCCTCTTCTCTTCTTCCCCCTGGTCCCTTGCATCGTTATTATCTTCCTCCTGTCTCGTCGTCGTCATTGTTGTCGTTGTCGATGTCGTTGCTGATGTCCTCCTCTTTATTCCTTATTCCTCCTCCTCCTCTTCATTATTTATTTCTCCCTCTCCACTTTCTTCTTCTTTTTCTTGCATTCTCCTCCACCCTTACTCTCTACGTACTCTCATCCATCGCAGGCCACCGCGCCAGGCCACAGTAAGGCCACCACGCCAGGCCACAGTAAGGCCACCGCGCCAGGCCACAGTAAGGCCACCACGCCAGGCCACCCGCCACAAGTGTCACACTAGTGCTATTAACATAAAATAAATTTACTTTGAGAGATACTTGGAAGTTTTAGTTTAATTATGCTTAGGCGCTGCGCTAAATCAAATTGGGTAGAAAGTTTGTATGTGATAAACATACTCGTAAGCTTTACATGAACAATATATATATATATATATATATATATATATTATATATATATATATATATATATATATATATATATATATATATATATATATATATATATATATATATATATATATATATATATATATATATATATATATATATATATATATCCTACTGACAATAGATACAAATATCAAGGAAGAGAAATGCTTACGTTTAGCCAAAATCCGTAAAAATGGCATCTGCATGGCCGGGCATTTCCTCTCCTAGCTTGTGCATGGACAACAAATTCTAGGCTCATCCTGGCCGCATATAAGTGAGAATACCACCACCATTACCTTATTAGCGGTGGTGGCACATGCTGTATCACCCACCTTTGCTTTTCCATATCCATTCATCTATTTTTCATCTATATATCTATGACCCGAGTTCGATCCCCGATGAGAACCAAATTCCATATAAAATCTCTCTGCATCGTCGAGTGGCCGAAGAACACCCTCATGCTGCCCATTAACTCGATATACCTTCGATTGGGAGTGCATCGGAGGACACAAGGGGGCGGCATGAGCCTCTAATGATTAGATTAGATCTAATGACGAACGCCTGTGATAGAGTCTAATCACAGGCGTTAATCATATGTTGAAAATGTTTATGCCACATATGTTTTTTGTTTGTTTTTTATACGTTGAAGCTTATAGCGCCTGTAGGCTATTATGTTTCTTCCTTGAGGGCTCAGGTGGTTGGCCCTGCAAATTATGGAGGGTCGTAATGGTTGTCCCTCCGTCCGTTGGTGGCGCAGGCTGGATTTTTATAGTGACAGCTGATGTTATAGGTGAAGGTCCGTTTTCTGTGATGGTCAACCCTCAGTTTCGGCTCATACTGCCACCTGTTGTCCCTCCGCTGCACTTGTAGTCGCAGTCGGAAGAACAGGAATGCATCATGCGGGTTTCTTCAGCCACTCGACGATGGATTTACAGCTGCTCCTTGGTGGGACTTGAACTCGGGACCTTGTGCTCACCTCCAAGGCTCTTGTTGACCACATTAAAGATGGCCGAAAGAGTTGCCCCCGGCAGGATTCGAACTCGAGACATCGAGCTCAACACTCCAAGACACTAACCGCTCGGCCACCGCCTCCCCAAGGAATGGGGAGGCGGGCGAGACATTCATGTAATGAATGTGACATGACAGAAAATAAAGAATTTCCGTGTGTTCGCCGTATATCAGCTTTATACATATTTAGGTGACGAGCGGTTAATGCGATCAGGTAGGTAGGGGGGAATGACCAAGTATACCATGACGACAGAAAAAATAAACACCGCGATGCGCATGGATGCAGGTCACAGAAACACAATATAAGGGGTTGGCTGCCATCATGACATTGGCTTTACAAATATGTTGTATCAGAGCTGACACTTAAGGGCAATGGAGCTGTGCGATCCTTAAAAACTACTGTCAAAATCTTTCTGAATCAAATTCCTCTCGTGACTTCTGGCATCTAGCAAATAACATCTCTAACAATTTTTCTTCTTCATCTTTCCCTCCTATGCTTCACCCAGATGGCTCCACAGCTGTCTCATCTACTTCTAAAGCTGAACTCTTCGCTCAAACCTTTGCTAAAAATTCCACTCCGGCTGATGAAGGGCTTGTTCCTCCTTCTCCTCCACTCTATGCCTATATTATGCCTGTCATTAAGATCCTTCGTAATGATGTTTTCTTTGCCCTTTCTGGCCTAGATCCTCGGAAGGCTTACGGTCCTGACGGAGTCCCTCCTATTGTTCTCAAAAACTGTGCTTCTGTGCTTGCACCCTGCCTGGTCAAACTTTTCCGTCTTTGTCTATCTACTTCCACCTTTCCTTCTTGCTGGAAGTTTGCTCACATCCAACCTGTTCCTAAGAAGGGTGACCGTTCTAATCCTTCAAACTACCGTCCTATAGCTTTGACTTCCTGCCTTTCTAAAGTTTTTGAATTCTTGATAAGAAGATTCTTAAGCATCTATCTGCTCACAATCTTCTATCTGATCGTCAGTACGGTTTCCGTAAAGAGCGATCTACTGGCGATCTTCTAGCTTTCCTAACTGAATCTTGGTCATCCTTCTTTAGGGGTTTCGGTGAAACTTTTGCTGTTGCCCTTGGCATATCAAAAGCTTTTGATAGAGTCTGGCACAAATCTTTAATTTCCAAACTACTCTCATTCGGCTTCTATCCTTCTCTCTGTACCTTCATCTTAAGTTTCCTTTCAAACCGTTCTATTGCAGCTACTGTAGACGGACATTGTTCTTCTCCTAAATCTATCAATAGTGGTGTTTCCCAGGGTTCTGTCCTATCACCCACTCTCTTTCTATTAATTATTCATTAATGATCTTCTAAGTCTAACACAAAACCCCAATCCACTCCTACGCTGAGGATTCTACCCTGCATTTTTCAACGTCGTTTATTAGACGTCCAACTCAACAGGAACTAAGTGATTCACGGAGAGATGCCACTGAGCGCCTAACTTCTGATCTTTCTATAATTTCTGATTGGGCCAAAGCAAACCTTGTTTTGTTCAATGCCTCAAAAACCCAATTTCTTCACCTATCTACTTGACAAAACCTACCAGATAACTATCCCCTCTTCTTCAATAACACTCAACTGTCTCCTTCTTCTACAATGAACATTCTAGGACTATCCTTCACTAAAAATCTGAACTGGAAATCTCACATCTCAACTCTTGCTAAAACAGCTTCTAAGAAGTTAGGTGTCCTGTGGCGTCTGCGTCCTTTTTTTTCTCCCTCCCAATTGCTTGCTCTCTACAGGGGCCTTATCCGCCCATGTATGGAGTATGTCTCATATGTTTGGGGAGGATCCACTCACACAGCTCTCCTAAACAGGGTCGAGTCAAAAGCTTTTCGTCTCATCAACTCCTCTCCTCTGACTGACTGTCTTCAATCTTTAAATCACCGCCGCAATGTTGCTTCTCTTGCTCTCTTCTACCGTTATTTTCATGCTCACTGCTCTTCTGAACTTGCTAACTGCATGCCTCCTCCCCTCCCGCGGCCTCGCTGCACAAGACTTTCTACTCATTCTCATCCCTATTCTGTCCACCTTCCTAATGCAAGAGTTAATCAGTATTTTTACTCTTTCATCCTTTTCACTGGTAAACTCTGGAACTCTCTTCCTGTTTCTATTTTTCCACTTTCCTATGACTTAAATCTTTTCAAAAGAAGAGTAACAAGACACCTCCCGAACTAAATTGGCTCACCCCTCTTTTTAATTTTATTCACTTACTGTCTTCTTTATAGGGACTGGCAACTAAGCGGGCTTTGTGTTACCCATTTTTGTTGTGCCCTTGGCCAGTCCTTTGTGATGTAAAAAAAAAAAAAAAAACTATTATCATCGTAGAATTTGTAAATTAATATGTAACGGTAAGGAAGCAAAATCGTACCATCGTAAATTTGTTTTTAACAGTAGTATTTGATCTCGGTGCGTCGATAGGATATTTGTTTTCTTTAGTCCTGGATATAAAGCGACCCTCAGGCTCAGGTGTGCGGCATGAACAATTCTTACATTTTCGCAATGCCCTTGTTTTGAAAGCTGTGCGGTGAAATATATCTTTAAATTTCTTCAAAATATTCGCTTTGGTATTCAAATGGACAGTTGTTTCAAGATTGCGGGCGTTTGGTTTCGGCGGTGTGTTAGGTGTGGAGATTGTTGTGTTTGTGCGTGAAGGGAGAGTGCATCTCAAGTGCGAGATGAGAGCGGCACTGGCATGTATGGCACGTGGCTAGAGAGCTGATCACACTGATGAAATAACATGTAGTCCTCATATGAAACAAACACCATTAAGGTTGGTGTGGCGTGGTTAGGTTGTGGTTAAACGAGGAAACGGCGCCTCCATGTCTTATGGCTATAGGCGTCATATGTTTTTCCAATGTTATATAGTAATTCCCACGGTAGGCCACATACCAATGCGTGACGACATGATAAACTAACTGATGGCTGGCAGAGCACTGCGGCGCATGAGTCACCAGGTATGATTTCCCGGCACTTTCCTTCTTCTTATTGTGACCTCTACCGCTTAGTATCGCTTCGTAGGTCCTCTCCTCTCCTCTCCTCCTCTTCCTCCTCCTCTTCTCTCCTCTCGTGTTGGCAAAAGCCACCACCCCGGGAGGCGGGTCACATATCCCCAGCTAACACCCGGTACCCATTCACTGCTGGGTGGACAGGGGCTCGGGTTTTAACCATCCTCACACTGTGCCATGGAGCGCGTCAAGGCCTGTCTGTCCCGTTACTGATGCGCCACATGACCACTAATGCTTTCCTGCGGTCGATGTGTAGCCATTTCATGCTTGTGCAGCGTCAACTCAACACCTGAGACGTACGAATAGAAAATTAATATACCAAGTGCACACTTCTTCACTATACTGTTCAAGGGATGCCGGGGCCGTGGTGTCCTGCAGTGTTGCGTCGAGTGTATTGCTTATCAAATTGCTTATCACGCCGATAGCAATGCTAGCTATGACAGTGCTAATGGCAGCATTTTGTGATTGACTGTACTTCATTTCAAAGCTATATTCGATGAGCG
>JACEEZ010025640.1:30000-32500 GCA_016584305.1 Chionoecetes opilio | reverse complement strand
TTTTTATAGTGACACCTGTGATCCATAAGTGAAGGACCGTTTTCTGTGATGGTCAACCCTCAGTTTCGGCTCATGCTGCCATCTGTTGTCCCTCCACTGCACTTGAAGTCACAGTCGAAAGAACAGGAATGCAGCATGCGGGTTTCTTCGGCCACTCGACGATGGATTTACAGTTGCTCCTTGATGGGACTTGAACTCGGGACCTTGTGCTTACCTACCAGGCTCTTAGCGACCGCGTTAAAGATGGCCGAAAGAGCTGCCTGGCAGGATTCGAACTCGGGACATCGACCTTACCACTCCAAGACGCTAACCACTCGGCCACCGCCTCCCCAATATATATATATATATATATATATATATATATATATATATATATATATATATATATATATATATATATATATATATAATAGAATACATCTTTAAGCAGCAATCGATACATTTTACCGAGATAATTGTGTCAGAATAACAATAATGTGACGCAAAATTAACAATAGATAAGTGACAATATATGTAAGTTTGAAAAACTAATTATAGACTTGGGCATAGACCACTGTATACCTGGACTGTTCACGCGACAATGTTTTGAATTGCGGGGCTGCATAGGGGCCCGCGGGGCGCCCTGCAAAGAGATATAGTGGTCTATGGACTATCATATAGACTGGTTTATCAGTATATATGATATACTGTAATCTTCGTAAATGTTTGTTCTATAATATTATCAAATAAAAAACAGTAAAACACGCTAAAGAAATGCCATTACGAGACTATGAAGAAATATGCATGAACTTAATATTCACTTAACTCTTCGCCATTTAAAACTTTGCGAGTCAACTTTTATCATGAAGGGTATCAATAGAAGCGCAATTTTATTAGCTTTCCATTGATGTATTTCGTTATCTGGTAAATTAATTAGAACCATGCATAAATTAGCGTTAAATAAAATAATAAAATCATCAATCGGGTAATTTTCCCGATTGATGATGTTATTTATTCACTTATATATTTCGTTTTCTGATAAATGAATTAGTACCATGTATAAATTAGCATTGCCTAAATAAATAACCTCATCAATCGGGAAAATTACCCGATTGATGATTTTATTTATTTAGTTAACGCTAATTTATGCATGGTTCTAATTCATTTATCAGATAACGAAATATAGCAATGGAAAGCTAATAAAATTGCGCTTCTATTGATACCCTTCATGATAAAAGTTGACTCGCAAAGTTTTAAATGGCGAAGAGTTGAAGTGAATATTAAGTTCATGCATATTTCTTCATAGTCTCGTAATGGCATTTCTTTAGCGTGTTTTACTGTTCTTTATTTGATAATATTATAGAACAAACATTTACGAAGATTACAGTATATCATATATACTGATAAACCAGTCTATATGATCCGTATATATATATATGAATCCGAGCGGCCCTCCGACTTCGGGCCCTTGCGCGACAGGCCGATATTCCGTGCGCAGTCAAGGTATATAGTGGTCTATGACTTGGGCCATATTCATGTATCAGGTATACTCATGTGTTATGATCCTAAAGTTTCTACGTGTGGTATCAAGCTTGGGCTATGGTAATAAAAACATCTATCTAACATTGCTTGTCTCGGACTAAATAATATGTTTAAGCTCTTGAAATCCATCTGATAGGAAAGATAAGGTGATAAGAGATAGCATTCGATTTTATCGGTGTCGATGAGGTGGGCAGTGCTCGGGCCGGGACGGGGAAGCACACACCGGCGGCTCTGCCAAGGTCTACTATATTCCAACGAGGAGCTATATAGACAGTCACGTATACTAGTGAAGTTAGTGGTGTGTGTGTGTGTGTGTGTGCGTGTGTGTGCGTGTGTGTGTGTGTGTGTGTGTGTGTGTGTGTGTGTGTGTGTGTGTGTGTGTGTGTGTGTGTGTGTGTGTGTGTGTGTGTGTGTGCGTGTGTGTGTGTGTGTGTGTGATTTGGTGAGAGATAGTGTCGGATGGTTCAGAAAATGGGGAAAACATTCTAAAATAGCAAACACTTCCTCAAGCAAAGCTTCATATAGTTATCCAGAGAAAATCACCTTCCTATGTGCACGAATCGCCTTTTCTATCCATGACTGAACACCAGCAACAATATGAAGAAGCGCCGTGATTTAAGGATTCTTTTGGGTATAAGGAAGGTCGCTCCCAACCCTTTCAGTGGCTAAGCAGAAAAATAGAATAGAGTGCATGATCCACAATGGGCAGGAGCTACAAGGGAAGGGACTCAACGGGAAGAAATGTTTTCAATCAGTAAGGGAAGTTGTGAAAACCTCCAGCAGATGCGTTCATTACATCAGTGCTCGATCCTCTTACGGCTAGCAACGATAAGGAATCCAGGAATGCAATCTAATCTTTTCCTTACGTCACTTGTCCTAACAGTTGTATACGTATTTCACTTGTATGTAACATTATATCTACTTGCTTGTAAATTTATTTATATTATTTCATTTTCTCTTGTATTTTTACAAGACGATG
>JACEEZ010025640.1:22500-25000 GCA_016584305.1 Chionoecetes opilio | reverse complement strand
GTGCGCGTAGCCGTTCAGGAATCATGTTTAAAATTGGGAATTTGCGGACTTATTTGCGGTTGCAGAAGTACTTCCGGAAATGCAAATCCACAAACATTTACACTTCCGCACATCCGCAAACGAATTTGGACTTCCGCAATTTGCGGAAGTTGAGGTTTGCGGAAGTGTTTGCGGAACATAATAGTTCCCTGTATTGTAACAAACGCGTAAAATGAAACAAACAAAATTGATAAATATATAGGACGATAAATTAATTGTTAGGTATACAGATGAATAGGTAGATAGATGCATATATATATATATATATATATATATATATATATATATATATATATAGAGAGAGAGAGAGAGAGAGAGAGAGAGAGAGAGAGAGAGAGAGAGAGAGAGAGAGAGAGAGAGAGAGAGAGAGAGAGAGAGAGAGAGAGAGAGAGAGAGAGAGAGAGAGAGAGAGAGAGAGACCTGATGAACATATAGCACATGCATACATACTTGCATATATAATACATACATATATACTCGTACATACATTAATTCATACATCATTCATTAGAAGTTCACGGCTGAAGTGTTTCTCACAGCAATTTCCGTCTCTGCCAAGTGTTGCCCGCCAACTTTTTAGTCTCTTCAATCCTCCTCCCTCTGGTCTAACGCCTGTATCTGCATTATGTGTCACCTGCTCACCCAGGCCATTTATTCTAACTCACTCCACTTTTATTTGTTGTCAAAGCTATGTCAGTAATCCACCAATATCAACCTTTCCTGTGCAATCTATAGACGGTTTTTATTTAGCTTTCAAGTTTCAAATTCAGAGATCGTAGCTGTTTATAATAATTTAACAATTTCGTTTCAAGCATGTTTGGTTACCTTGGAGGACATGTCGGGTCATATGCTTTCCTATCTAAGGTGAATTATTATGAAAAGATCCCGATCTACATAATTATAATGATCATATTGACATTCTTAAAATTCTTACTTTCACTGTTAGTTACGCTGTTTTCTGCTGTGTAAGAATTTTTTTTGACATAGGACATGCCCATATTCATCTATCCATCTATGAACACACACACACACACACACACACACACACACACACACACACACACACACACACACACACACACACAGACACAGACACAGACACACAGACACACAGACACACAGACACACACACACACACACACACTGTGCATACATGCATACGTAAGTGTAAACAAACACATGCACAAAAAAAGCATTGATGCTTACGCACTCAAACTCTTGCGCACATAAAAACATACATACATAAATTCAAGAACGCATACACAAACATATTGAATAATAACCAGTGCATTACACACATCTCATGTACATACATCTCAACGTAAAAAAAATGCATATGTATTAAAACACATGCAAAACTAAAGACATTTTTAGTTTTGAGACATGATAAAGAGGTGTAGTAAGTCACAAAGCCCATTCTGGCTTCAACTCGCATGAGGTTTTTTTTCTTCTTTTCTCTCTCTCTCTCTCTCTCTCTCTTTCTGCACGCTTGGCATAGTTGGAAAGTTCCTGCATTCGTCTTAAGAATGTTGCAAGCTACTTGAAAAAAAATCACAAGTGGTACGCATATACATACATATATGCATATACATATGTGTGTGTATATATATATATATATATATATATATATAATATATATATATATATATATATATATATATATATATATATATATATATATATTATATATATTATGTAAATATACTATTTATAATTGGGATTCTTGTATGTGTGTGTGAGAGAGAGAGAGACAGAGAGAGAGAGAGAGAGAGAGGGAGAGAGAGAGAGAAAGAGAAAGAGAAAGAGAGAGAAGAATGAATGTCGCCAAGAAAATGAGGTAACGAGAGAGCAGTGGTGACGCATGGTGCTATAAATGTTGATGGATGAGATAAATGTACAATTTATGGCATAAATTCCAATGCTAAGTCGGCGACAAACAAACACAGAGATGGATATAGCGGCTGCCATGACCCAGTAAGCTGAATAAGGAATATGTAGTACTAGCCGCAAAGCCGCCCTCCGGGCGGACTTTTTGGCTAGCTCCTGCGGAGGGCTATTGGTGGGCCGAAGGCCCACCAATAGCCCTTCAGCCCACCACCTGTGTTTGGTAGGCCGAAGGCCCACCAAACACAGACTCTCCAGATAGCCCCTTCTAGCTTTCCTGAAATCATGGATGTAGAAATGTATGTATTAACGCCAACCCATTCACATCACCCTCAACCCATTCACTCACCCATTACCCATCACCCCCCACCCATTCACTCACCCATTACCCATCACCCCCCACCCATTCACTCACCCATTACCCATCACCACACACCCATTCACTCACCCATTACCCATCACCCCCCCCCATTCACTCACCCATTACCCATCACCACACCCATTCACTCACCCATTACCCATCACCCTCCACCTATTCCCTCACCCATCACCCCCAACCCATCACCCCCCACCCATT
>JACEEZ010025640.1:0-17500 GCA_016584305.1 Chionoecetes opilio | reverse complement strand
CACAGTCAACCAGTACCGGACACACCAACTCTACGGTGAGCTTCAGGGGTGCCGTGCAGGGATGATAGCTTTATTTTTTTGCAACGCTATAGTGTACGTACGTTGACAAGCGGAAGACTGCAATGGTCCTTTTGGTTCTTACTTATTTCCCTGTAAAGACTAAATCACATCATGGTATACTAGAGATATATGCGATGATAACATCATTTTTGATGTTTTTTTATTATTGAGTTGAATTATAGATAATTTATGAAATTTTGGTAACTCGTTGTCACATAGGCCACATACCTGAAGTGTGTCCCTTCCCTTGGTGTTTACAGTGGTGTGTCTGGAGAACAAGTGTATGTATAGCTGCGCAAATTCCAAGGAGTATCGTGAGGAACAAATGCAAATGTTGCTGAATGGAGAGACTGAGAACCTGAAGCTCCATTGCAATAAAGATAACTCGGGACAACCGGTCATGATGGTGGACTTGGCGAAAACTCAAATAAGGAGAGATTCTGACGACATGAGAAAGAGCATATTCTCCCCGGCGTCCAGCTCTGAGGCGGTCATGGTGTTTACGCCATACGAAAGTGAGGGTGAAGACGACGTGGGGGATGCCGTGGACTCACAGAGAATAGACACTAACTTCCCTAGCTCCCCTAGCTCCACTAGCTCCCCAGGCAACGACCGTGAGTGACAGTGGTCCTTCAGATATTAAATTTGTTATTGTCATTTTGTTGTCATTTACAGTGTTGTGGTGGTGGTGGGTCGTGGTATCGTGTTGGTGTGGGTGTTTGCTGATCTTGTGTGGTGGTGTTGTGTGCCGTGTTTTGTGCTGCGATTGTGTGTGTATCGTATTATTGTATGGTGGTGGTGGAGGTGTGTGTCGTGATCTGTGTGTTACGTTGAGTTCGGCTATGTGTGTTGCGTTGTGTGCGACGCGCTGTTTTACGTGGTAATAATCGGTGATGTGTTTTGTCGTGCCGTGTTATGTCGTGTTGTGTGTTTGCGCTTGAAGTAGTGTATCTCTCACTATTTTGTGCAAATGAGTGTTGTTTCAGGCGGAGGTGCAGTAAGTAAAAAAAAATTTCTCTCTCTTTATGGCCTTGTTCAATGTTCTGCCTCACAAATTACACAATTGAAACATAATAATTTCATTTTTTGAAGCGATTGACGCATGTTCCATATCCTCTTTCAGCAGAAATGACCATTCCACAATGCTTTTTGAATCATAATTAGCGTTCATTATGTAATTGCTTTCTGTGGACGTAAGATTGCAATGATGTTACTGTTACATCATTATCATTATTGCCACAGTCTTCATCATCATTGTCATAGCATTCACCATTGCACTTTCAAGATTTCATGCTGACACACAAAAGACTTGTAGTTATCGTACCCCTGCCCGAGGTATGCTTCGTTGAGTGAGTGTTTGACATTATATTCGTGACTTTTATGTGCCTGAGTTGCAGCTTCATATCCATTACGGAACTTCTTATTTGTTCTCTCATTGTTTACCTTGATGCACTATTCAGGAGGAGCCTCTCTGTGTTATTTTACAAGATTGCTTCCATTGTTTTCTCAATTGTCTCGATGCTTTCAGGAATATTCAGGTAATATCCAGTACGGAGGGGCTAGAAGTATTATATTACTTTACTATTCTAATTCGTTTTTTTTATTTCGCAAGGCCACCGGTGCACTTGAGTTTTCAGTAATAGCACACACGCCATCGCTTACCGTAAAGATGCATTGTAAAATATCACGAAAGTGCCATTGTGACCATTTATATCTATATTTTTTTCTCTCCATCTTGTGTTGTGTGGGAGACATGGACACGCCTACACACACATTAATCTTGAATTTTTAAAAGGAAGAAGAAAGCTGCCTTACCCGTAAAATATACTTTACTTTCATTATCATTATTTCTATCATTAATATAATAACTTCTATTATTATCAACATTCCTTTTACTATTTTCATTATCATTGATATTGTTATTATGATTATGATAATCATTACAAATGTCATTATTATAATAATTATTATTCCTATGATTATTACATCACTATCTATTACATCACTATCGTTATTTCTGTTACTATTATTATAATTATTATCATTGATATCAATTGTCTTTACAGCAAATGACCTGCAGTTCATGGATTATGGACTTTGGGTGGGGACGATTGCATGCTTAAGTGCCGGGCTGCTGATGGCCGTGGTGGGCGCCCTCTTTGCCATCGTGAACACCGCCACGACGCCCATCGAGGCCATCACGGGGGTGCCGGGTCTCTACCTATGGAATGGCCTCGCAGGTGAGTAATAACATAGAAATACTTATACGATACGGAGAGGGAGCAAAATACTTTTATTTATTGCAATATATGAATTAAGTAAATTGAATATATAATGTGTGTGTGTGTGCGTGTGCGTGTGCGTGTGCGTGTGCGAGTGTGCGTGTGTGTGTGTGTGTGTGGGGTGTGGGTGTGGTTGTGTTGTGTGTGCGGTGTGTGTGCGGTGTCGGGTGCGGGTGAGGAGAGGTGGGCACTGCCAAACGGAAATCCGCCAAACCCAAACCTACGTCGCAACCGCAAGTCGCAAAACCAATTATGGGAGAGGGTAGCGGCATATATTGCAAAAATGAGGGAGCAGCAAGGGGCGGAGGAAAGGATAGAGGCGGTGACAAAAGCAAAGGAGGGCAAGAAGGGGATTAGAGAGAGAGAGAGAGGAGAGAGAGGAGGAGAGAGCAGAGAGAGATGAGAAGATTAGAGAGAGAGTAGATAGAGAGTCGAGAGAGATAATGAGATAGAGTATGATATAGAGATAGAGAGAGAGAGGAGGTGAGAGAGAGAGATGAGAGATAGATAGAGAGACAGAGAGAGAGGAGACATAGAGAGAGAGAGAAATACAGAGAATAAGAGAGAGACAGAGATAGAGAGATAGAGAGAGAGACAGAGATATATATATAATGATAGTACAGATAGAGAGATGGACGAGATATACATATAGATAGAGAGGAGACATGATATTAAGAAGATAGAGAGGGATATATACAATATATATATAGATATCTATACAGATAAATATAGATATATCATATATAGGTACATATATATAATATACATTATATACTATATATATATACAGATATAGATATATTAGATAACATATATAGATATCTATATACATATATAGAGAAGAGATATATAGATATAGATTATATAATAATAGATCATATATATACTATATATATATACATAGATTATATAATTATATACATAGTATTATCATATGACATTTAGATAATATAGAGGATATATATAGATATAGATATATATACATATAGATATATATAATATAGAGTTGACATAGTACATATATATATATATATATACAATATTATATATATATATATATATATATATATATATAGATATATATATATAATATATAATATATATATTATATTGTATAAGAATAGATAAGATATATATATATATATAAATAGATATAAGATATACATAGATATATATGTATAGATAGATATATATATATAATCTAGATATAGATATATATATATATATATATATATATATACATATATATATTATATATATATAATATACTTATATTCTAATGATATAATATATATATATATATATGATATATATATATATAATATAATAGAACATATATATAGTATAATCTATATATATACATATATATATATATATACTAGATATAAGACATATATATAGATATATATTACTAGCTATTATATATATCTATTATATATATATAGAGATATATAATATATATACATATATATATATAGATATAGATATACATATAGAATTATATATATATAGCTATACATATATGATATATATAACTAGATACATATATATATTATATGCTAATACATATATAATATCTATATATACATATATATATATAGCGTATATATATATAATATATAACAATATATAGATATATATAATATATCTACATTATATTATGATATAATATTATATATATATATATACTGATATATAGAATATATATATATAATATTATAATATATATCTATACAGAATATATATATATTATATACAGTATATATATCGTATAGATACATATAGATATAATATATAGATATATATTATACACGTATATATATATATACTAGACAATATAGAGATATATATCTATATCATTATATAGATATATATATATATATAGATATAGCATATATATAATATATATATATATGATATAGATAATAATAGAGATATGATAGACATATAATGATATATACAATATAGATATCATATATGACTATATATATAGATATAGTATACAGATATAGATATATATATATATATAGATAAAATTAATAACTTTTGTTTAGTAATATATATATACATAGTATATATATATATATATATATATTAAATATTCATATATAATATTATAGATATAATACATAATATAGATATATATATAGTATAATATTATATAGTTATATATATCATACATAATATATATATTTATAATATTATATATATATCATATATAGTGTGATTATAGAAAGTATATTATATTATTATAGTAAATAATACAGTGTGTATATATATATATATTATTAATGTTTATATAATATATATATATATATATAATATTATATATATATTATATATAGTTATATATATAGATATATTATATAAGTATAATATTATATATATATATAGATAATAGATATAAGATATATATATTGTAGGGATATATAGACAGTCGGTATATATATATATATAGGATATATAGATATATTATATATAATAGATATTTACATAGTACATATACATATACCATATGTATATACTAGAGTTATAGTATATAGCATATATGCTATAAATATATATATATATATGTATAGATATATATATATATATATATGTATATAGAAGATATATATATATATATAAAATATAGAGATATATAGATATATATATATATAAATATGAAATATATATATATATATTATATATATATAATATATAATAAAAGAATATATATATATATATATATATTATATATATATATATATATATATATATATATAATAGATATATATACAGGTATATTATAATATATATAATATATGACAGTGTATATAGATATATATATATATATATATACAGTGTAATATTATATATATATTAACAGTGTCTATATATATATATATATATAATATATATATATATATATAATATATATATATATTATAAAAATATACAGTGTAATATATATATATATATATATATATATATATTATATATATATCTTATACAGTGTATATATATTATATATATATATAAATATATACAGGTGATATATATAATATATTATATACATGTGTATATATATTATAAATATATTATACATGTGTATATATATATATATATACATTATACAGTGGTATATATATATTACATATCTCCATGGCTAATAGACTATTACGGGTGCCCGTACACCCCGCCTTCCTCCATCTAAACATATATATATATTACAAAATACAGTGTGAATATACATATATATATAACAGTGTGATATATATATATATATATATACAGTGGGAAATACTAATATATATATAATATACCGATTTTATCACTTCACGTGATGTATCTAGATACAGTGGTATATAATATATATATATATACCGTGTGATAGTATAATACGGCTCTTCTCGATCTATATATTCAGTGTGTGAATCCCCGTCCCGTATATATATATATAATATAAGTGTGTATTGCAACACTCCGCCCTAGACAGCCGACTCCGACCGTCTCCCACTATAACTCTCACTTGATGTGTGCCGTGGTTATTACATCGTAGGCGCCGACTCATCCTCCCATATGCCTACACTCCTAAACCTGACTTATCGGCACCACATCTCCCTCCTCTCCTGTATAGTATATATTATTTAAATATATAATATATTTAAACACAATTAAATAGATATACAGTGTGATATATATATCTATAACACTATATAATAATATATATTGCTATATATATATATCTTGTATATAATATATATGGTATTGCACCACCACTGTACTCTAGAGCACACTGTATATCCTTTTTTTATAATATTTGTCATATATATATATGTGTATAGTACAACTATGTTATATAATATATGACCAGGTCTCGAGCGCCGCTACATCACAAGCTCGCGACTATATAATATATTGTAATATAATATTGCTAATATAACACAGTGTATATATATAGAATTGTCTGTGTTATATATATTATAATATATATGTATATTATATTTCTCACTCCGATATTATATACTATTGATATAATAATAGTGTATTATATAACAACCACACCACGTACTATATATATTAGATTGTAATAATAATATTGTATATACCACCCCCCACACCCCCGTATATAGAGATTAACTGTATTGTATATAGATATATATAATATTGTTAATAGATATATATATGGGTACCTGATCGACACGCATATATACTAGATTATATTGTAATATATTATAATATAGAGATTAATCAATATATATATAGAGATATATTATATATGATGGAGATAACCCAGCACGAGAGCTCGAAAAGGCGAGCGACGCAGAAGTAGTGGAGAATGTGGAAGAACGCCTCAGCCCTAAAGACGATGCAAGGGCAAAGAGAAAAGACTCGCCCCCTATGGAACGAACCGTGCAGAGCGGAGGCAGACGAAAGAAGCACGACTCTCCGTCCCCTCTCGTCCTCTTTTCCCTCCTTCGCGTTTTCTCGAGAGTACTCGCCCTCTCGAGCCGGTAATGCGGGAGAGAGAATAATGTGTTTTTGGGCGGGAAATGTGTTTTTTGGGGGAAAGTGTTTTGGGGAATATCAGTTTTTTTTGGGGGAAAGTTTTTTCTTGGGGGACTGTGTTTTTGGGGAAATGTGTTTTTTGGGGAATGTGTCTTTTTGGGGGAAATGTGTTTTTTTGGGGGAAAGGTGTTTTTTCTTGGGGCAATGTGTTTTTTGGGGGAAAATGGGTTTTTTTGGGGAAATGTGTATTTTTTGGGGAAATGTTTTTTTTGGGGGGGAACATGTTGTTTTTTTGGGGGAAATGTGTTTTTGCGGGGACATGTGTTTTTTTTTTGGGGGAAAGTGTTTTTTGCGGGAAAATGTTGTTTTTTTGCGGGGATTTTTTTTTTTGTGGGGGGGAAATGTGTTTTTTGGGGGGAAATGTGTTTTTTTGGGGGGAAGTGTTTTTTGCGGGGAATGTGTTTTTTTCGGGGGAAAGTGTTTTTGCGGTGGAAATGTGTTTTTTTGGGGAAATGATGTTTATGGGGGAGGGAAATTGTGTTTTTTTGCGGGGAAAATGCTTTTTATTGGGGGGAAATGTGTTTTTTGTTGGTGGAAATGTATTTTTTTGCGGGGAAATGTGTTTTTTTGCGGGGAAATTGTGTTTTTATTGGGGGGAAATGTGTTTTTTTTTCGGGAAATGTTTTTTTTGGGGGGCAATTTGGTTTTATGGGTGAAATGTGTTTTTTGGGAAGGACCTTTTTTTTTTTAGGGGGAGGGGATGTGTTTTTTGAGGGAAAGGTTTTTTTTTTTGGGGGGGGGATTTGGCTTAGTTTTTTTTGGGGGAAAATGTGTTTTGAGAGAAGGATTTTTTTTTTTGGGAAGGAAATGGTATTTTGGCGGGGGTTGTGGTGTGTAAAAATTTTTTTTTTAATGTGTTTCTTTTTATTTGCGGAGTGCTGCGTCAAGATCGGATGATATCAAGGTTTGGCGCGCCACAGTGTAAAGGACCACAACAAAGGCAATGCAATATGAGGTAGTGTTAATGAAGAAACAGTATTAGTATTATAACTATAGGCTTCTTTTAGAATATCCAATGCATTCCTGTTAAGCTTGTGCAGTGATGTAGCGGACTCACTGCTAGGAGGGAATCACAACACTCGGTTCAATGTGTCACTTAATGTGTTTTTAATAGAAATATCGCTTCTTGGGTTTTTTAATAGAAATATCGCTTTTTAGGTTTTTTAATAGAAATCGTTTTGCTAGGTTTTTTTAAAAAAAAATACGTTTTGGGTTTTTTTAAAGAGAAATCGTTTTTTTGGGTTTTTTTAAATAGAAATATCGTTTTCTTGGTTTTTTAATAGAAATATGTTTATTAGTTTTTTTAATAGAAATATCGTTTATTGGGTTTTTTTTAATAAAAATACGCTTCTTAGGTTTTTAAAGAAAATCCCCCTTTTTTAGGTTTTTTTAATAGAAATATCGTTTTTTAGGTTTTTTTAATAGAAATACGCTTCTTAGGTTTTTTTTATAAAAATACGCTCCTGGGTTTTTTTTGAATAGAAATATCGCTTCCTAGGTTTTTTTTAATGAAAAATCGCTTCCTGGGTTTTTTTTTAATAGAAATATCGCTTTTTATTTTTTTTAATAGAAATATCGCTTCTTGGGTTTTTTAAAAAAATATCGTTTTAGGTTTTTAATAGAAATATCGCTTTTTAGGTTTTTTTTAATAGAAATATCGCTTTTTGGGGTTTTTTAATAGAAAAGCGCTTTTAGGTTTATAAAGAAATATCGTTTGGGTTTTTTTAATGAAATATCGTTTATGGGTTTTTTTAATAAAATATCGCTTTTTGGTTTTTTTTTAATAAAAATATCGCTTTTTGGGTTTTTTTTAATGAATATCGTTCCTAGGTTTTTTTAATAGAAATATCGCTTTTTAGGTTTTTTAAAAAAAAATATCGCTTCCAGGTTTTTTAATAGAAAACGCTTTTTGGTTTTTTAATAGAAATATCGTTTCCCTGGGTTTTTTTTAAAGAAATGTCGTTCCTAGGTTTTTTAATAGAAATATCGCTTTTTTAGGTTTTTTAAAGAAATATCGCTTCCCTGGGTTTTTTTAAAAAAAATTCCGCTTCTTAGGTTTTTTAATAGAAAATGTTTCCCTAGGTTTTTTAATAGAAATTCCCTTTCCCTGGGTTTTTTAAAGAAATTCGCTCCTGGGTTTTTTAAAATAGAAATATCGTTTTTTATTTTTTTTAATAGAAATAGCTTCTTGGTTTTTTTTTAACAGAAATATCGTTTCTTATTTTTTTTTTAATAAAAATTCCGTTTCTTAGGTTTTTTAAAATATGCTTTTTATGTTTTTTAAGAAATATCGTTTTTTTGGGTTTTTTTTAATAGAAATATCGTTCTTAGTTTTTTTAAAGAAATATCGCTTTTGGGTTTTTTTTAAAGAAAATATCGTTTTTTAGGTTTTTTTAATAGAAATGTCGCTTTTTGGGTTTTTTTTTAATAGAAAATCGTTTTGGGGTTTTTTTAATAGAAATATCGCTTTTTTAGGTTTTTTTAAATAGAAATACCTTTCTTGGGTTTTTTTAAATAAAAATATCGCTTTTTGGGTTTTTTTAAATAAAAAATATGCCTTGGGTTTTTTAAAATAGAAATATCGTTTTTTTGGGTTTTTTTTTAAATGAAATATCGCTTTTTGGGTTTTTTAATAGAAAAAGTTTTTTAGGTTTTTTTAATAGAAATATCGCTTTTAGGTTTTTTTTAAAGAAATATCGTTCTTAGGTTTTGAATAGAAATATCGCTTCTTGGGTTTTTTTAAATAAAAATATCGCTTTTAGGTTTTTTTAAAAATATCTTTTTTTAGGTTTTTTTAATAGAAATACCCTTTTTAGGTTTTTTAAATAGAATATCGTTTTTTAGGTTTTTTAAAAAAAATTGCTTTTTGGGTTTTTTTTAATAGAAATATGTTTTTAGGTTTTTTTAATAGAAAATCGTTTTTTGGTTTTTTAATAAAAAAAATATCGTTATTAGGTTTTTAATAGAAATATCGCTTTTTAGGGTTTTTTTAATGAAAACGCTTTTTATTTTTTTTTAATAGAAACGCTTTTAGGTTTTTTTAATAAAAATATCGTTTTTATTTTTTTTAATAGAAATATCGTTTTTTTGGGTTTTTTTAATAGAAATATCGCTTATTAGGTTTTTAATAGAAATATCGTTGGGGTTTTTTTAATAGAAATATCGCTTTTTGGGTTTTTTAATAGAAATACGCCCCTAGGTTTTTTTAATAGAAATATCGCTTCTTGGGTTTTTTTAATAGAAATCCGTTCCTATTTTTTTTAATAGAAATACGTTTCTTAGGTTTTTTTAATAGAAAACGTTCCAGGTTTTTTAATAAAAAATTTCCCTTTCTTAGGTTTTTTAAAAAAAAAATATCGCTTCTTGGGTTTTTTTTATAAAAATTCGCTTCTTAGGTTTTTTAATAGAAATATCTTTTTTAGGTTTTTAATAGAAATATCGCTTTTTTTAGGTTTTTTAATAAAAATATCGTTTCCATTTTTTTTAATAGAAATACGTTTCCAGGTTTTTTAATAGAAATACGCTTTTTGGGTTTTTTTTAATAGAAATATCGCTTCCAGGTTTTTTAATAGAAATATCGCTTCGTGGGTTTTTTTTAATAGAAAATCGCTTCCTGGGTTTTTTTAATAAAATATCGCTTCCTAGGTTTTTTAAAGAAATATCGCTTCTTGGGGTTTTTTTAAATAGAAATATCGCTTCTTGGGTTTTTTTTTAATAGAAATATCGTTCTTAGGTTTTTTAATAGAAATTCGCCCTGGGTTTTTTTTAATAAAAATATCGTTTCTTGGGTTTTTTTAAAGAAATATCGTTCTTGGGTTTTTTTTTAATAGAAATACGCTTCTTGGGTTTTTTTTAATAGAAATATGTTTCCTGGGTTTTTTTTAAAGAAATACGCTTCCTAGGTTTTTTAATAGAAATTCCGCTTCTTGGGTTTTTTTAATAAAATATCGTTTCCCTAGGTTTTTTTAATAGAAATTCCGCCCCTTAATTTTTTTAATAGAAATACGCTTTTTTAGGTTTTTTTAATAGAAATTCCCTTCTTGGGTTTTAATAAAAAATATCGCTTTTTGGTTTTTAAAATAAAATATCGTTTTTTTTTTTTAAATAGAAATATCGTTCCCGGGTTTTTTTTAATAGAAATTTCCGTTCTTAGGTTTTTTTAATAGAAATATCGTTCTTGGGTTTTTTTTAATAGAATATCGCTTTTTATTTTTTAAAAGAAATATCGCTTCCGGGTTTTTTAATAGAAACCCGTTTTTTTAGGTTTTTAATAAAAAAATTTCCCGTTTCTTGGTTTTTTAATAGAAATATCGTTTTTGGGTTTTTTTAAATAAAAAAAATCGCTTCTTGGGTTTTTTTTTAATAGAAATATCGCTTTTTAGGTTTTTTATGAAATACGCTTTTTAGGTTTTTAAAATAGAAATACGCTTTTAGGTTTTTTATAGAAAAATCGTTTCTTGGGTTTTTTTTAATGAAATACGCTTTTTGGGTTTTTGTAAATAGAAATATCGTTTTTTTAGGTTTTTTTAATAAAAAATACGCTTATAGGTTTTTTTAATAAAAATATCGTTCTTGGGTTTTTTTAATAAAAATATCGTTTTTTGGGTTTTTTTTTAATAGAAATATCGTTTTTATTTTTTTTAATAGAAATAGTTTTCTTAGGTTTTTTTTAATGAAATATCGCTTTTGGTTTTTAAAATAGAAATAGCTTTTAGGTTTTTTTTTAATAAAAATACGTTTTTTGGGTTTTTTTAATAGAAATATCGTTTTTTAGGTTTTTTTTTAAAATAAAAAATTTTCGTTTTAGGTTTTTTAATAAAAAAATATCGCTTCTAGGTTTTTTTAAAGAAATATCGTTCTTAGGTTTATTTAACAGAAATATCGCTTTTTAGGTTTTTTTAATAGAAATCCGCTTCTTGGGTTTTTTTAAAAAAAAATATCGCTTTTGGGTTTTTTTAAAGAAATATCGTTTTTTTAGGTTTTAAAATAGAAATTGTTTCTTAGGTTTTTTTTAAAGAAATATGCTTCTTAGGTTTTTTAATAGAAATATCGTTTTTTTTAGGTTTTTTTTAATAGAAATGTCGCTTTTTAGGTTTTTTTAATAGAAATATCGTTTTTGGGTTTTTTTAATGAAATATCGTTTTTTAGGTTTTTTTAATAAAAAATACGCTCTTGGGTTTTTTTTAATAGAAATATCGCTTTTTGGGTTTTTTAATGAAATATCGCTTTTTAGGTTTTTTAATAGAAATATCGTTTTTTTAGGTTTTTTAAATAAAAATACGCTTTTTAGGTTTTTTTAATAGAAAATCGCTTTAGGTTTTTTAATAGAAAAATCGTTTCTTGGGTTTTTTTATAAAAATATCGCTTCTTGGGTTTTTTAATAGAAATATCGCTTCTTAGGTTTTTTTTAAAGAAATATCGCTTCTTAGGTTTTTAATAGAAATACGCTTTTTATTTTTTTTTTAATAGAAATATCGCTTTTGGGTTTTTTAAAGAAAATACGCTTTTAGGTTTTTTAATAGAAATATCGCTTTTTAGGTTTTTTAAATAGAAAATACGCTTCATGGGTTTTTTTTTAATAGAAAATCGCTTTTTTAGGTTTTTTAATAGAAATACGCTTTTTGGTTTTTTTTTAGAAAATCGCTTTTTGGGTTTTTTTAATAGAAATATCGTTTTGGGTTTTTTAATGAAATGTTTGTTAGGTTTTTTTAATAGAAAACGTTTTTTGGGTTTTTTTAATAGAAATATCGCTTTTGGGTTTTTTTTAAATAGAAAATCGCTTATTAGGTTTTTAATAGAAATATCGCTTGGGTTTTTTTTATAAAAATATCGTTTTAGGTTTTTTTAATAGAAAACGCTTCATGGGTTTTTTTTTAATAGAAATATCGTTTTGGGTTTTTTTTTAATAGAAATCGCTTCCAGGTTTTTTTTAATAGAAATATCGTTCTTAGGTTTTTTTTAAAGAAAATCGCTTCCCTGGGTTTTTTTAATAGAAATACGCTTTTGGGTTTTTTTTTTAATAAAATACGCTTCATGGGTTTTTTTTAATAGAAATATGCTTTTGGGGTTTTTTTAATAGAAATATCGCTTTTATTTTTTTTAATGAAATATCGCTTTTAGGTTTTTAATAAAAATATCGTTTCTTGGTTTTTTAATAGAAATATCCCCTTTTAGGTTTTTAATAGAAATATCGCTTTTTAGGTTTTTTAATAGAAATACGCTTCCTGGGTTTTTTTTAATAGAAATTCGCTTCCTAGGTTTTTTTAATAGAAATATCGTTTCTTTTTTTTTTTTTAATAGAAATATCGTTTCCTGGGTTTTTTAAATAGAAATATCGTTCTGGGTTTTTTTAATAAAAATATCGTTTCTTAGGTTTTTTTAATAGAAATATCGCTTCTTGGGTTTTTTTAATAGAAAAATCGCTTCTTTTTTTTTTTTAATAGAAAATCGTTCCCTGGGTTTTTTTTAATAAAAATATCGTTTTTGGGTTTTTTTTAATAAAAATACGCTTCTTGGGTTTTTTTTAATAGAAAACGCTTCTTAGGTTTTTTTAATGAAAATCGCTTCTTAGGTTTTTAATAAAAAATATGCTTCCTGGTTTTTTAAAAGAAATATGTTCCATTTTTTTAATAGAAACCCGTTTAGGTTTTTTTTAAAAATATCGCTTTAGGTTTTTAATAGAAATTCGCTTCTTAAGTTTTTTAATAGAATATCGTTTTTGGGTTTTTTTAATAGAAATTTCCCTTTTTGGGTTTTTTTAAAGAAATTCGTTTTTAGGTTTTTAAAATAAAAATATCCCTTTTTGGGTTTTTTTTTAATAGAAATATCCCCTTCCTAGGTTTTTTAATAAAAATTTCCGTTCTTGGGTTTTTTTTAATAAAAATACGTTCTTAGTTTTTTTAATAGAAATATCGCTTTTTAGGTTTTTTAAATAGAAAAATTCGTTTCCCTAGGTTTTTTTAATAAAAATTTTCCGTTTTTAGGTTTTTTAATAGAAATTCCGCTTCTTAGGTTTTTTAATAGAAAATCGCTTTTTGGGTTTTTAAAAATAGAAATACGCTTTTAGGTTTTTTAATAGAAATACGTTTTAGGTTTTTAATAAAAAATATCGTTCTTAGGTTTTGTAAATAAAAATAATGTTTAGGTTTTTTAATAAAAAAATATGCTTATGGGTTTTTTATAAAATACGTTTTAGGTTTTTTATGAAATATCGTTTTTTTTGGGTTTTTTTTTAATAAAAATATCTTTTTTTTGTTTTTTTTAATAAAAATACCCCGTTCTAGGTTTTTTTAATAAAAAATATCGCTTCTTGGGTTTTTTTAATAGAAATATCGCTTCCTGGGTTTTTTTAAAAAATATCGCTTCTAGGTTTTTAATAAAAATATCGCTTTTTTGGTTTTTTAATAGAAATATCGTTTTTTGGGTTTTTTTTTAAATAAAAATATCGCTTTGGGTTTTTTTTAAAAGAAAATCGCTTCCAGGTTTTTTTAAAAAAATATCGCTTATAGGTTTTTAATGAAAATCGTCAAAGGGTTTTTTTTAATAGAAATATGGGTTTTTGGGTTTTTTTTTAAATAAAAAATATCGTTTCTTGGGTTTTTTTTTAATAAAAAATATCCTCATAGGTTTTTTAAAGAAATAGCTCTATAGTTTTTTAATGAAATTCCTTCTTGGGTTTTTAAAAATAGAAATATCGCTTCTTAGGTTTTTTAATAGAAAATCGTTTTTTTTTTTTTTAATAGAAATATCGTTTTTTAGGTTTTTAAAATAGAAAAATCGCTTCTTAGTTTTTTAATAGAAATACGCTTCTTGGGTTTTTTTTAATAGAAATATCGTTTTTTAGGTTTTTTTAATAGAAATATCGTTCTTAGGTTTTTTAATAGAAATATCGCTCCTGGGTTTTTTTAAAAAGAAATATCGCTTCTTAGGTTTTTAATAGAAATATCGTTCTTAGGTTTTTTAATAGAAATATCGTTTCCCTAGGTTTTTTTTAATAGAAATATGCTTATTGGGCTTTTTTAATAGAAATACGCTTTTTAGGCTTTTTAATAAAAAATACGCTTCTTAGGTTTTTTAATAAAAAATATCGTTTATTTTTTTTAATAGAAATATCGTTTTTGGGTTTTTTTTAATAGAAATATCGTTCTTAGGTTTTTTTAAAGAATATGTTTCTAGGCTTTTTAAAGAAAAATCGCTTCTTAGGTTTTTTTAATAGAAATATCGTTTCCCTAGGTTTTTTAATAGAAAAGCTTATTGGTTTTTTTAATAGAAATATCGCTTCTAGGTTTTTTAATAGAAATACGCTTTTAGGTTTTTTAATAGAAATCGTTTCCTGGGTTTTTTAAATAGAAATATCGCTTTATTTTTTTTAAATAGAAATATCGCTTCCTGGTTTTTTTTTTAAAGAAATATCGTTTTAGGTTTTTTTAAAGAAATATCGTTTGGGTTTTTTTTTAATAGAAATATCGCTTTCAGCTTTCAAATGGAGTTCTTCATGAAGGTTTCTTTGATTTTTTATGTTTAAATTTTGTGGAGGGGTAAATACTTTTTCCTTTATCTTCCCCTCTTCCCTCTTCTTTCCCCCTGAAGAGTCGGTATTTCTTTTATAGTTCATTTCTTTTATTTCTTCTTCCTCCTTTTTAAAGTGATGGCTATTTCACTTCGTTTGGAAAGATATACTTCTTTTTCTAATTTTTTCTCTTTTTTTCTTCTTGATTCTTCCTTCCTCGTTTTGGAGTTCATGGCTATTTCACATTGTTGAGAAAGATTAACCCCTTCACGCCCAGATCTTTCCTTTGCTATATGAAATTGTCTGTTGTTAGCCATAAAATTACGAAAAGTAACTGAATATACCAAATTAGTTAGTGGACAAGGGTACTAAACAGGTCATAATCTATAAAATATTGATTATATTAACTAAAATTCGCCTAGTGGTACACAAATTACAATGGAAACTAGGGGGGGGGGGCACTCAGTAGAGCGCATACCTCCGCCCGAATAATAATAATAAAAAATAAAAATAAATAAAAATAATATATATATATATATATATATATATATATTATATATATATTATTATATATATATATTATATTATATATATATATATATATATATTATATATATAATATATATATTATATATATATATATATATGCACTCAGTATGAGCGCATACCTCCGGCCGAATATTTCATCAATTGGTTGCCATGGCAACACTTGTCAACAGATTTCATCCATAATTAAATCAGTCCTTCCTTATACCAAATAGACTTGGTATACCGAGTTTGGTCCAAATCTATTCGTAACTTTTCGATAAATCCTGTACACTAACAGACAGACAGACAGACAGACAGACAGACAGACAGACAGACAGACAGACAGACAGACAGACAGATCGGGGTGAAAACATAACCTCCGCCAACGAAGTTGGCGGAGGTAATTACGTTCTGGGTCTCAAGGGGTTAATGTTCATATTCCTCCTCTTCCTCTTCTTCCTCGTTTAGAGTTCATGGCTATTTCACTTACCGTAGATAACACTATATAGTCGCCAGTCACTTGCCACTACACTAATGTCGCCAGGCACAATATATTACGAATTTTAGCATCACTACAGACTTTTATGTGCCACTGAAGACATGTAGTGTGATGTACATAATATAAACTACTGTGCATGCCTCTTTAGTGGTACATAAAAGTCTGTAGTGATGTTAAAATCCATTATATATTGTGCCTGGCGACATTAGTGCAGTGGCAAGTGACTGGCGACTATAGTGTTATCTGCGGTAGTTGAGAAAGATATAACGTCTTTTTCTTATTGGATCTCACCTTGTTTTGCTGTTAATTCTTCCTCTTCTTCTTCCTTGTTTTAGAGTTGAAGGCTATTTCATTTATTTAAGAAAGATATGTTCTTATATTTCTTCATTAACCATTTTTTTACAAAGACTCTTCATTTTCTTAATCCGCACCATTTATCATCCTCTTCATCTTCCTTCCTTCCTTCCTTCCCTCCTTCCTTCCCTCCTTCCCTCCTTCCCTCCTTCCCTCCTTCCTTCCCACCTTCCTTCCTTCCTTCCTTCCTTCCTTCCCTCCCGATATTCTCTAAGTAAGAAATCTGTCTTGGATAAAAACAATAATTTACTCGAATATTATGTTGCGTGTTGCATTTTCTCACCCTCTTCATCTTCCTTCCTCTTCCTCTTCCTCTTCCTCGTTATAGAGTTGAAGGCTATTAAATTATCACATATTTGAGAAAGATACAACTTCTTCTATTACTTCTTCATTAACCCCTTCACGCCCAGATCTTTCCTTTGCTATAATATAAAATCGTATGTTATCGAGCCATAAAATTACGATAAGTAACTGAATATACCAAATTAGTTAGTGGACAAGGATACTAAACAGGTCATAGCTATAAAATATTGCTTATAGTCACTAATAATCGTCTAATGGTACCCAAATTACAATGGAAATTACGTTCTGGGCCTCAAAGGGTTAACCATTCTCACCTCTAATTTACAGTTTAAGTTACCTTTTTCATCCTATGCCTTAGTGAGATTCGTATATGTTTACCCCTGCGGACGTAAAGGAATACTGGAGGGAGGGGAA
>JACEEZ010025639.1:0-36067 GCA_016584305.1 Chionoecetes opilio | reverse complement strand
CCGGGACCTTAAAAAGCCCTGTGGAAGGCATGGGAAGCAACCCAAAGTAGCTACTCTTACCAGTTACTCTTCATACACACATGATATTCTATAAATCATTACATGAATCCTTCAATAATTTTCGCCACTAACAAAGAATTATACAAAAAGTAAACACACCCACTGTAGCTTCCATTATAATAGGTATCCTGCTTGCCTGCTTGCATAGTCTCCCAGAAAGTTGTTTTACCACGAATTCAATGAAGCAGGGACTGTAAGTAGTTTTTGCGACTCCTGTAACATCTGAAAACCCAAAACTTGAATGGTTAGGAAGAAAAAAATAATAGTTGGTGGTGTGATAAATCATAATCATAATCACGCGCACCTGACCCGCGGTACGAAAGTTTGAGCGTCAACAGAAGGTCCTGCCGCGGAGGCGTTGCCCGAGGTCTCGTCATGTTGTTATTAAATATTGCTGCTCGAGCACCCCCTGCCCCCTGTCAGGCACGCAGGGAGCCGAAAGGTCACAAGGTCAACGGGTGGGCCTGGGAAGGTGAAGGTGAGGCAATGATATAACTTGACTACCACTTATATCAAGTTATATGACATAACCGGTAAACATTACGCCCAGTGTTTTCCTTCACGTGGTAGGTTGTTATGATCCATGATCCCAAATACGACCTTTGGCATATGATCCTTTGGCATGGTTTTTTGGGGCTGTCATTTTCTAAGTTTCTGTAGGGCTGGTGGATAAAGAACATGTTACACTCCGTGCCAGTTTACCCCTCGCCTCAAGGTAGGTACAGTACAGTCAAAGTCTTTGGTACCAGTACATACCTATAAGGAGTCCATAAGCTTGAATATCACTAGCAAGGATCCCCAAAACGATGAGCTCATTTAAGAATTCGTCTCACCACACCACACACAACACACACACACACACACACCCACCCCACAAAACACACCACACCCCCACAAATTTTAATTAAAATATATTTTATATATATATTATATTATATTTTTATATAATATATAATATATAATAAATAATATCATGACCATGATGACTAGCACGCTAAAAAGATGTTAGAAGGGTTTACCAACACATCATGAGGTATTTTGGGAGAATATGAATAAAAATTATCTTTTTACATTTCCACCTGAGTCACTCATTTTCAGTATTTTTTCCACCTTTCTAATGATGGCGCACTGCGCAGCGAACACTGACCCTCAGCCAGACCGTCCATGATAAAGCATGGGGGGGGCAATGCGTGTGGGAAGGCGGCCTAGCTGATGAAGTGACGAGAGAGTAAATGCAATAATTCCTCACTGCATCAGCTAACCACACCATATGGAAGAGAAGCGTCAGAATTTGAAAAGTCTGAGAAAGATGTCTGTGACTTCGTTTTGCTGACGACCTGTACAACGAATATCATGAAAATTAAACGGTTGAATTTCTTCGTAAGCAAGCAGCTTTTCAAAAAGAGTAGTACATTCATAAGGAGACTCCGAGGACGTCAGGGGTGGAAGGAATCTTCATCGGTTAGAAGGTGAGGTGTTTGGGGTGAGGTTGCTTTGATGAAATATTTGGAGTTTTGGGATCCAAAAGGTTATTTTTTCTTTTTTGTAGAGGGGGGGGGGGTTGGAGGTGACGTGGGCGTAGAGCATGGTTGGCATAGAGCGTTGGTTCTCAAACATGTTAGGAATGCAACCCCTTGAATGGCCTTGATAGAAATTTGCGACCCCCGTCCCCCGCCAAGGACGGCAAACCCGGCACACGCACTCATATTATACCGGTGTTTCTTAACCTTTTTACCACCACGCCACCTTTTAGTAGTTGGTCCTTGCCTCCATGCCCCCCTTATACTTCTTAAACCCAAAGATTTTCAAAGTAATCCGATCAGAAAGAGAAACTAAAAAGATGCGTGTTTTAACCCTTTATTGTGCACATAATTATTCATGAACACCTTGCAATACCCAGCAGATTTAGTTAGAGCACGTCGTTTCAAGCGAAAGGGATACTGATAATAATAATAAATAATTGATAATGATTTTAAATATATTAAAAAATTAAAAATAATTATTATTATTATTATAACAATTTTCAAAATAATAGTAATAATATAATATGATAGTAATAATAATGATACTTTTAATGATATATATTGCAATGGTAATTGTAAAAAATATAATAGTAATAATGATAATATAATAATAATAACAATAATACTATAAAGAAAATAGCAATGATAATGATGATAACGATAATTATAATGTTGATGAAAATAATCTTATTAAAATAACAATAATAATTGTAATAATCTAATGATAAAAAAATATATATATTGCATAAGAATCTACAGGTTAGTAAAAACATAGCAAAGAGTTACCGCAGAGTTGTTCACACACTTTCTTCGCTCATCCTCGCGAGCGAGCTCATGTTAAAGCGAAGGCCGAGCTTCAAGTTGAATACTTGACACTTCTTCCTTTTTCTCTTTTGGCTTACCCCCTTTTTGTAATTCACCACGCCCCCCTTTAAGGGGCGCGCCCCCGGGTTAAGAACCGCGTATTATACACTTGCTCACCTTTAGGATTATAGTAAGTTTACAGGAAGGTTTATGCTTGGTGTTTTGGACATGTATTATTCTGCATCCTTTCCATTTTTCTCCACCCTTTTGGGGCGGCGGTAGCGGAGTGGTTAGCGTCCCCGACTGGCGTTCTCGGTGACCCGAGTTCGATCCCCAAAAGAAAACCAAAAAACCTTTCTGCACCGTCGAGGGGCCTAAGAACATCCACATGCCTGCCCATAAACTCTACCTTCGATTGCGATGCATCGGAGGACACAAGGGGCGCATGAGCCTCTAATCACAGGCGTCACTATAAAAAAAATCCTGCCTGCGCCCCCAAACGGCAAGGCCCAACAACCATCAGAACCCTAAAGTGAACCTCCAGAGCCTCCCATAAAAAAAAAAAAAAAAAAAAAAAAAAAAGCTACACGGTCCCTACACCTGCATCAGCGGATAATCCTATTGTAAGATATTAAGGCCGTTCCATCTCCCCGACTCGCGTCGGCGACCGGTCAAGACTTGCTGAGTCATCCAGTGGGGTCCCGACTGCAGCCGATTTTTGGGGAGCTGAAGCTCCAAAATTGGCGTGGTTGGCACGGGTTGCCGTGTTAGGCGTCTAGTCGGCGACTAGTCCGCGATTGTCGGCGATAGTCGCAAAATATAGGGGTATTTGAAAATGTAAAGGTCATCTTTGAGTAGACGTCATGCGGCACATTTGCGACAGTTGCAGCACGACGCAAAAACCCCCGGTTGCCGTCATGCTGCAACGTTCCCAGCCGTGCTGCGACTGACGCCGAGTGTTGAAGATGTGGCAGCGCTCTGGCCCTCCCCCACACCACTTTTCAACTTCGCTTGTGTAGTGAACCCCGCCACCGATGTCGGCCACACTGTTGTCCACACATCCACCTTGACTAGGCCACAAATACTTATGTACCTCATAATGTTATTAATTGAACACAATAACTACGACATGATGATAACAATCGCCTAGGTACTAGGATACTGCGGAAGCAGTATAGCACTAAAGATACTGCACTAAAGATACTGCTCTATTTTAGTGGATAACAAGGCTTGTGGGCCCTCGGCCCCATGTATTGATTTTTGTAGTAGTAGTATAAGTATTAGACAACATGTGATTGCAAACCCCAAATCGTGTTGTTGCTGTCGTTGGTCACGGGTCAAATGTTTCGGGTAAAACCACGTTCCGTGTGATTCCAACCCTTTGTGATCCGTGTGTTTCCCAACACACACACTCCCCACACGCCAACAAACGTTTAAGCCCATGAGTCTACGAGTTTGGGGATGGGGCAAGACGTGACCGCAGAGTTTTTCCTGTAAGCAAATACTCGTAAAAGTGTTTTTAGCCCAAAACCCCCCCTTCAAAATATTCAATCGACATGGGACCAAGCCGCTTACCACCACGATTTATTTGCGTTTTTTTGAGCCTACTCTCATCAAAATTGAATTTACAGTTTCGGCTACCCAATACAGACAGACAGACACACGAACCCACGGCTACTCCTATAGTATATTAGACAAGTGCTTGGGGGCCCCTTTCCCGGCCCCAATGTATTGATGTTTGTAGTAGTAGTATATATTAGACAACATGTGATTGCAAACCCAATCGTGTTGTTGCTGTCGTTGGTCACTGGTCAAAGGCCTCGGGTAAGACCACTTTCCGTGTGATTCCAACCCTTTGTGTCCCGTGTGATTCCAACACACACACACTCACACACGCACACACGGGTACTCCGTGGTGAAAGGGAAGCACGTTTCGGTTTCACAACCGAAAAAGTCCCGGGTTCGATCCCCGGGTGGAGGGGGAAAACAGATGGGTTGTTTCCTTTAAAACCGAGCCAATGTCCACCCAGCAGTGAATGGGTACCGGGTGTTAGCCGGGGTTTGTGACCTGCTCTCCGGGGTGCTGGCTTCGGCCAACACAAAAGCACTAAGGGATGAATGATAAAAATGTTGATATGGAGACGGGGCCACACGGCATTGCTCGGGCCCTGTAAAATACAACTAGATGAATACAAACGTCCATAAATCTACTGAGTTTGTGGAATGCGGAAAGACTTTTACCGCAGAGTTTTTCCGTAATCTAACACTTCTAAAGTGATTTAGCCCAAAACCCCCCTTCAAAATTATTAAAATCGACATGGGACCAAGCCGCTTACCCCCTATGATTTATTTGCGAATTATGAGCCTACTCTTTCAAATTGAATTTACAGTTTCGGCTACCCAAAACAGACAGACAGACAGACACACACACACACGGCTACTCCTATAGTATTTAGAGGATGACGATAAAAATAATAATAATAAAAATGATAATAAATATCTCAAAAATTTCCTCTTTTCCCCTCTCCTCTCTCTCTCTCCCCTCTTCTCTCCCCTTTTCTCTCTCCTCCTCTCTCTCTCTCTCTCTCTCTCTCTCTCTCTCCTCTCTCTCTCTCTCTCTCTCTCTCTCTCTCTCTCTCTCTCTCTCCGTCCTGACTTTCCCACGTTAAAATAACGGACATTTCATGACGATTAGTCGTACCCACGGCCCCGACTGGTCGCAGTACAGGCTGTACAGCCCGACTGGTCGGCGCCGGGCTCGGACCCTTCAGCGACGAGTCCCAGCACAGAGCCGACTTTCTCCGTTATTTTTTGAGTCGCAGACCCGCCCCGAGTGTATAGAGCATGCCCCACACAGTCGGGACCCTTCACGACTCCCACGACCCGACGCGAGGGTTTCTGGGCCTGACGCCAACCCCCATGACAACCGGGGGCCGACCACATGTGCCAGCCTCTCTAGGACCCCCCAATGTCTCTTTCCAGTAGGGGAAGGGAAACACCGTAGTAGTGTGATGGGTTAATCCTTAAGACCCCGACGCACCATGACCTATCGTAGTCAAGGCCCAAGACACACTGAGGTTGGCGGGAAAGCCACTTACGACTTGAGTTACCGCTTATGGTTTAACATAGGGTTTACATGCTCCTTTAAGAAGGTTAACTTACACAGCGCGCCAAAGTATTGTTCGCGATATCATAACACAGCGCTTCCATACGGGAATTCAGAAAATGTACTCTATGGCAGCCTACTGACTTCCGAGAGAGATATCTTACATATGGCAGCTTGTTAAGGTACGGGCAGTCCATCAAGACCGTTGAGGAATGTTCAGCTGCCACTTGTCAATTATAGACGAAGCATTTAAAAAGTATCGCCTTCCTTCCCCGCGAGTAATTTGAACAGACGCGCATTGGTATAACTATCATATTTCATAATGGGTGGCAAGAAAGACCTAACAAAGAAGCAAATTAAAGTTATTATATCTCTACACAAGGCAGAGAGGCCAGCGGAAGAAATATCAAGGTTTGTGGATGTTACGAGGAGATGTGTGCATAAGTGGGTGGAGAGTTTCACGGTGGGTTGGCGGTGTCGCGGCAGCCGCGACATCGTAACAGTATAAGTGGCCAGGGTGAGGATGTAAAAAGTCATATCGCAATATTTTCTTGCTCTTATTTGAGGATGGGCATCCACTTGACGTTTCATGACATTTAGGGTGCTTGCTGATGTTTTACACTCCTCGCCCTGGCCACTTATACTGTTACGGTGTCGCGGCTGCCGCGACACCGCCAACCCCCCGTGAAACTCTCCACCCCCCCACTTATGCACACATCTCCTCGTAACATCCACAATCCTTGATATTTCTTCCACTGGCCTCTATGCCTTGTGTAGAGATACAATAACTTTAATTTGCTCCTTTGTTAGGTCTTTCTTGCCACCCATTATGAAAATAATGATAGTTATACCAATGCGCGTCTGTCAAATTACTCGGGGGAAAGGGAAGGCGATACTTTTTAAGATGCTTCGTCTATAATTGACAAAGTGGCATCTGAACATTCCTCAACGGTTTTGATGGACTGCCCGTGCCTTAAACAAGCTGCCATATGAAAAGATATCTCTCTCGGAAGTCAGTAGGCTGCCATAGAGTACTTTTTCTGAATTCCCGTATGGAAGCGCTGTGTTATGATATCGCGAACAATACTTTGGCGCGCTGTGTATATATATATAGGTTTTATAGGTTAGGTGATACGTTACCTTTACCTTTGATACCTTTCCCTTTTGAAGAATCTTGCCCGTTATCGGCGGAGTTGAGGTGGTCCTCCCCTCATTCCAGGTGTAGTATGTAGCTCCCTGTTTCTTGCCTCCAGGACCACTAAAGGGTAAAGTGTTGTCATGGGAGCTACTGTAGCCTGGCGTGGGTGGTTGGTCTGGGATATCAGCCAGCCACTTGTCAAGGTGATGTTTGAAGGTGTCCGTGGTGACGCCGTTAGGTTCCGAATGTGTCTTGGGGCACAATTGAAGAGCCGTACACCATTGTGGGAGAAGCTGTGGTGTATGAGTGTTTGTAGTCCTTTTGAGGAGGCGCATGTACTCTGTACATAGCACAGCTGCCTCTTCTGGGGTTTTTATTTTCCTCCATGCCTACTTTTGGAGCCAGACCCTCCAGGATTTTCCAGACATAGATTATGATGTACCTTCTCTCGTCTGCGCTGCAGAGAGTAGAGGCCCAGTCTGTGCAGCCTCTCCAGTAGTTGAGGTGCTGAAGACCATATATCTTGTTGGTATAGGTCTTGTGGTGCTTCCAGCAGGGTGATGTCCTTTTTTTTTTGTAGGGTGACCATAGTTGGCAGCAGTACTCTACCCTTTGGGTCTTACTAAGGACTTCCATAGCGTCAGCATGCAGGATTCCTCCCTTGTACGGAATGTTCTCAGGACCCATCCTGCTAGCTGTCGCGCTGTCTAGGTGATGGTTGTGTAGTGTGGGGAGAAAGTTCCATCGTTGCTCATATACGCTCCAGGTCTTTTGTGAAGTCTTTTGTTTGTATGGTTTGGTGTTGATACATATATTGAGTGGTGGTCTTTATAAAGGTATTTCTGCCATATCTCAGAACTTCAAATTTTCTCCGTTAAATTCCATATTGTATTTTCGGCCCACTCTATTATTGTATTGAGGTCACACTGCAGTAGATCGGTGTCTGGGGATGTTTTTATTTTATCCCGTATACGGGTGTCGTCAGCAAATGAAGTAGCAGTGGAATATCTGAGATTTTGTGTCAATGTCTGATATCATGATCAGAAATAATAATGGGCCAAGCACAGATCCTTGGGGAACACCACTTATGACTTGACACTGTGATGACTGTTTACCATTTATGGTGACAACTTGGTGCCTGTTGGTGAGAAAACTGTGGATCCATCTCCCTACTCGCAGTTATGCCAAGGTTCTGAGTTTGTGGAGGAGAATGCCATGATCTACCTTGTCAAAAGCCTTGGCAAAGTCTAGGTAGACTACATCAGCATTATCTCCATCCTGAGTTGCTTCTAATATAGCTTCATAGTTTTGTAGAAGCTCTGATAAGCAAGACCTGCCTCTTCTGAAGCCATGTTGTCCATCATTAAAGGCCCCTCTTTCTTCCAGGTGGTTACCATCTTGACCCTCAGTATCCTTTCAAAGATTTGATGACGTGTGATGTGAGGACCACTGGTCTGTATCTGCTTGCCTGTCCTTTGCTTCCTCCTTTATGTATGGGTGTTATTGTCCCCAGCTTGAGTTCATTGGGGACGGAGCCAGTGAGGAGGGATGTAGTCCACAGCATCTTCAGGGGTGTGGGCAGTTGTTCCCTACAATTTTTCAGAAACACAGTATGGTAACCATCTGGTCCTGCTGCTGCTTGCGGGTCGATGTTGCTTATGGCTTGGATTATGTCTTCCCTGGTTATCATAAATGTCGTGAGCAGAATGTCAGCACATTTCCTTTCGCTAAAGAAAGTACATGGATCTGTTACCCGTTTCTGAGTATCGGGTTTACTAAACACTCTCTGATACTCAGTCTGTAGCATTCTGCATTTCCTGTGGGCCATCTTCAAGTTCCCGTTCTCTTTCATTAGAGGGCCAACGATGTTGTGCTGGTCAATCTCTTTTTGGGCGTAAGAGTAGAAAAATTTGGAGTTGACTTTTATATTTTCCACGGCACGTTGTCCTCTTGTTCTCTCTGCCGTACGTGTGATTGAGAAAGTGCATCTTCCAGTAAGTGTAGCTGACGTTGTATTGCGTTTTCTGCCACAGCATAGGTTACTTTCTTAATTTTCTTTGTAAATTGGCCCTCTTTTCATCAGTATTCGTCTGTCCCTGGTATTTGGTGTTTCCTTCTGACGACCGCCTGAGGGAATGTGTTCCTTACAAATTTGGAGCATTTGCTGGAGAGTACTTCGTACATCTCGTGGGCTTCCATTCACTAAAGATGTTTTTCCCATTTTATGGCATCTAGTTCTTTCGGACTTTATCCAAGTCAATGTTCCTTCCATAAAAATTTAATGCATGGAAAGAGTCTATCCTGCCTGACGTTGTTGTGTTTCTTGTGGAATATTTCTGATGTTGGCCCTTGCATGGATGAGGTTATGGTCTGACATCACCGTCTTCTCAATGTCATAGGAGTGGAGGTAGTCGTAGCTGTTGCTGATGATGAGGTCCAATATATTGTTCCCTCTTGTGGGCCCATTATTAGTTGGTGTAAAAAATACTCCTCCAAAAGTGAGGTTAATTTACCGCTTGGCCCTTTTCTTCTGGTGTACCACTGCGATATCATGGAGGGCCAGCTAATGTGAGGCAAGTTAAAGTCCCCCAGTATTAAAAATACTGTAGATTTTTTTGGAGGATCTTCTAGAAGGTTGCGGAGTTTGGTTGTGATTTCTTGAAAAGCGTTAACACTAGTATTAGGTGGCCTGTATATGATTGTTGTTACCAGGTTAATGTCTTTGATAAATATGCCAGCATTTCTGTTGTACCATTTGAGAAAGATACAAGTACCTCTACACTGGCTGCTACCTCTTGTTTTACGTACACTGCCACTCCTCCATGGCTTCTTCCTTCTCTATCCTGTCTGATGAGTGTGTAGTTTTCTATTTGCACTTCTGCATCCAGGTGATCTTTTTTGAGGTGAGTTTTTGTGAAGGCCATAAAGAGAAAGTTTTCTGTCCTGCTAACTCTTTAATCATTGGGACCTTTGTCTGATTGCAGATTGGATAAAGGCCCTGATATTTCCAGTATAGAAACTGGTTAGTGTTGGAGGCTGCAGCCCCCTCTCTGCCTTGTTTCCAGTCTGTCTATTCGTTCTACTAGACGGTTGATTGTGGACTGAGAGTGTTTCTCCATGTCCAGTAGTTTCTCCACCATGTGCTCTAAAAAATTACCCTGGTCCACATTTTGTTGTACGCCAATGGTGGGTTATTTCTATTTATATGTGTGGTGGGGCCACTTGCATTGTTCCATACCTGAGGAGGGGGTCCATTTTGGGCCCTTTTGGGTATCTTGCCTGTGGTGTTCAGGGGTGGAGCGTTTCTATGTGTATGTGGTGATCGTTGCCCTCTGTCTTCCCTCTGATTTCTTTGCTGGGTTGATCTGGGGTACTGGTGTTGGTCTTTAGTTCCTTTTATGTGTGGGTATTTGCATTCCCTACGTTTGCATTCTCTTGTATGTAGTGATGACCTACATATAAGAGGATGATAGTCACTGATTTCCACCCCAGAGTACAGCCAAGGTTTTCATCCAGTCCATGCTTCATGAATGTAGCACGTTATGTAGGTTTTTTACATCATGTGCTGTTACCACCAGCACATCGCTCGGCCACACCTCACTGTGTCCTCACAGTCATTACACATTACACTTTTTAAAGTTCACTTATCGCGTGGGCCACACAGAGCGATACACATCACATCCTGCTTGGTATGTGGAACCAAGATTGCTCATCAATACATAAACAAAAATTATGAAATACTCTCATTGTGTAGAAAATACATACTAGTGTAGTCATACTAAGAATATACATGAAATGTAAACTTAATAATAAGATACTACTAAGAATGCAATACTACTAAAGTTTTCATTCACAATACTAATGATGTGTGAGAAAAAAAATAAGGCATGTTGACCTAAGTAGTAGACTTGGTCAGTGCAGGGGAGGTCACTTGACTCTCTTAGCCTATCTACATGTACTACTTCTGTAGTATTATGAGTTTTATCAAGAAGTATGTATTTATTTCCATGCAATGTACTGGTGACTAAATAAGGTCCTGAAATTTAGAACAAAAACTTATTTTGGCGTTCAGGAGGAACGTTTCATAACAAAATCATCTATGTAAATTACAACAGGACAAGCCCTACTATGCTGTCTACGCATCATCTCCTGACGAGAAGCCTTAAAGTAGTCGTCCAGACCCAATTTTTTTTGCCTAATTATGTTGAATGTACATTCAAAAACACCCAATCCACCAAAAATAATTGATTTCCAGGCCTTATTTCCGTAAAAACACGACTTCTGTAAAAAGCGCAAGAAAATTTTTTTTTCCCTCCAACAGGGCTACGCATGTTATTGATGACGTCACAAAAGGGACGCTCCAATGTAAACAACACTCGTCTGCCTCTGTGAGACCTGCCGGCAAATGTTATGATGAGCGATTGTACTTAGGTGTCAGACAGTGAATCTGTCGCTTTGATAGATCTAGAGTACGATGCTTAATCTGAGACCGAACTAAATGACGCTGCTCGCGTATATGAGGAAAACGAACCAGATTGTGATGGGAGCCCAACCCTATATGTTTGAGCCAGAGTACGAGGTGGATGAACAGGTGTTAGCGGAGCCTGCTGAGGTTCAACACTACTACACACACAAACACTTCTACACACACACACACAAACACTACTACACACACACAAACACTACTACACACACACAAACACTACTACACACACACAAACACTACTACACACACACAAACACTACTACACACACACAACAAACACTACTACACACCACACACACAAACACTACTACACACACACAAAACACTACTACACACACACACAACACTACTACACACACACAAACACTACTACACACACACACAAACACTTTCTACACACACACACACAAACACTACTACACACACACACACACAAAACACTACTACACACACACACACACAAACACTACTACACACAACCCCACACACACACACACACACAAACACTACCACACACACATACACCAAACAACTACTATACACACAAACAAATACTACACACACACAAACACTACTACACACACACACACAAGCACTACTACACACACACACACTACTACGCGCACACACACAAACACTACTACGCACACACACAAACACAAACACTACTACACACACCCCAAAACATTACTACACACACACACAAACACTACTACACACACACACACACAAACACTACTACGCACACACCAAAACACAAACACTACTACACCACACACAAACACTACTACACACACACACACACACACACAAAACACTACTACACACACACACACACAAACACTACTACACACACACACAACCAAACGTAAACTACCAACCCCACACAACACACAAACACTACTACACACACACACAACACTACTACACACACACAAACCCTACTACATACACACAAACACTACTACACGCACACAACAAGTTACTACACACACACAAACACTACTACACACACAAACATTACTACACACACACACTAGCACACACACACACACAAACACTACTACATAACACAAACACTACTACACGCACACAAACAGTACTACACACACACAAACACTACTACACACACCAAACATTACTACACACAACACTAGGCACACACACACACACAAACACTATACGCACACACACACACAAACATACTACGCACACACACACACACAAACACACACACACACACAAACACTACTACACAAACACTACTACACACCACACAAACACTATACCACACACACAGCAGCGCGGAAGAGGGGCCCCTTTTGCTACGTCACCGAGCCGTGGCGCATCGTCTGCCAGTTGCCATGAGCGTTTTCGAAGCCGGGAATTTACAGATTTTGATTGCGGATTATTCAAAACGGCGACTGGATGCAAGAAGTGACAACAAATTGTGATACACTCGAAATGGCTTACTCTAACTACATCAAATCAGGAATGATGAAATGGTCTGGACGATTACTTTAAGTCTTCCTCGACTGATCTTGAATGGTCTGAAAAGATCTAAGTTGAATTTTAGCATAATCGTCCTGAGTAGACAGGGACAGCTAGAGATTGCAAAAGCTCATCATAAGTATCGCTTGTCGACACCATCAAATAAAAATGTGGAGTCTTTCCTGTGAGGAATTTACTGAGCCCTTTATCGACGCAGCTACATGAGGTAACCACTAACCATCCTCCCAAGAGTCATGAAACTCACCAGCATGGACATCAGCGAAGGACATCAAGAACTTCTATTAGTCCTTTCAACTAGCCCATTGCTCGAGGGTGTAAGCAGTAATGAAAGTTGCTAATTGGAACTGCTCACAAATGTTATGAGAATTTGATTAGCAATTCAGGGTCATTATCTGAAATGAGCACTCTAGGTGTGTATAGGGACAAATTAAATTTGAAACTAGAGCATGAGCAACAGTTATAGCAGACTTGTTAGGCAAGGGGACTAGAATCACAAAACGTTGAAGTGGTCTACACATACCAGAAACATATGGTGACCCTTGATGACTTCGAGGAAGCTGCAATAAGTCGATGCCTACAGTGTCAAAGGCGACTCAGGTAAAGGATATTCAGGATAGGAGCAGTTCTCGTATTACCCTTGATTTGTGCACATAAACGACATTGGGTTAACATGTTTCTCTGCATCAATGCGCATGGTAGGCCAATAAAACTTACGACGAGCAGCGGACAAGGTTCTGTCTCGACCTGGATGTCCTGCTTGAGGCATGTCGTGAATGAGTTTAAAGCAGTTTCCACTAGACTGGTAGGAATAACTAGTTGAGTAACCGTGTTCTCGTCCATAGTAACATTACGACAAAGAACTTCATCAACTAATAAAAACTGTAAAAGTGGAACTGACAATTTAGGCAATAAGATTCATCTCCAGACTCTAGGGGCATAAATAACTTTTGATCACACAGGATCTTGACGTTGAGCATTGATAAGTCTTGTAGAGAGAAATTTGAAGTGTCTGAGAGCACTGTTACTGGAATGTTGCGTGAAAGTGCGTCTGCAACATGATTTTTATCACCAGGTAAATATTTGATAGTAGGATAAAATTCCTGAATAGTGACGAACCACCGGACCACACGGCCACAGAGGTTTTTCCCTTTAAAGAGATTCAGCACTGCAGTGTGATCAGTGTAAACTGTAATGGGATAACCATAGATAATTTCCTTAAAGTGCTTAAGAGCCCACACTACAGCAAGAGCTTCAAGGTGAGTTACTGAGTACCGTGACTCTACATCAGTAAGCACTTTTACTGGCATATGCAACAACATGAGGGCGTTTCCCTTCAACTGTTTGCATCAAGACTGCACCAACGCCTAGTGCCGAAGCATCTGTCACAAGAGTGAAAGGCAATTGGTAGTCAGGAAATGTAAAAATTGGCGCATGTGTAAGAGCCTGCTTCAAAGTATCAAAACTTTGTTGTTGGGGACCATTCCAAGTGAAAGGAACGTCCTTTTTCAAAGTCGTATCAGAGGACTAGCAATAGAAGCATAGTTCTTTACAAAAGCACGATAGTAACCCGACAACCCAAGGAAAGACCGTACCTTTTCAGTGGTGGCAGGGGTTGGGAAATTCTTGACGGCTTTGATTTTACAATCCAACGTGTGGATTTCATCCTTGTCGACAGCATGGCCTAAAAAGTCAATGCGTGACTTGAGAAAACTGCATTTGCGCACGTTAAGTTTAAGGCCAGCCTCAATAAGTTTCTGAAAAACAAGGGCAAGTTTCTCAAAGTGACTGGATAAATCCTTGGAGACAAGTATGAGGTCGTCCATGTAGACGAACAAACCATCACCTATAATGCCGTGAAAAAGTTGTTTACTAGACGTTGGCATGTAAGAGGTGAGTTCCTCAAAACCATAGGACATCTCAGCCATTCATAATGAGCATTATTTGTTGAGAAGGCAGTTATTTCCCGAGATTTCTCTTCTAACGGAATCTGCCAGAAACCAGACTTGAGGTCCAAACTGGTAAAGACTGTATTATCCTTCCCTATAGACTGCAAAAGGTCTCTCAAAACAGAGAGTGGATAATGATCCGGTACAGTTAAATTGTTAACTTTCCTGAAATCAAGCACAGGCCGGTAAGTACCATCACTTTTCTTCACCAATAACAAAGGTGAGTTCCAAGGAGAATAAGACTCCTGTATAATTCCTTCATCCAACGTGTCGTTATCATGCCTGTACAACAGCTCTTTGGCTATGAGGCATACGAAAAGACGGTATATAAGAAGGCTGTGCATCAGGTTTAAGCACAATATGATGAGTGATTTGTCTGTCACTCTAGGGGTTCCCCAGGTAAGGCAAGAGCAGGCCTGTGTGTCGCAAGCAAAGCGAGAAGATCAGGCTTAGCCTCAGGAAAACCCAATACCTGTACATAAGGTGTTAATGCTTGACTATGTCTGCCTGGTCCTCCCTAACATTCGTCTGCGTAGAGACTGCTGCAAGAACGTGTGAAGGATCCATTAAGGTCAGACTATTTTGAAATCTCAAAGCTGCATAACAAAACACCATTTTTAAGTGTTATGGGGGCCCGTAACATTTGTGACAACTGCGTCACTTATGTGATCAACACATACCGCTGAAAGCGTTCTCTCAAGCGCCAAGCGACTTACGCGAATAGTGTCAGGTAAATACACTAGGTAACTGCCGACAGGAGCATCTTGTACTCTCACCGCAAGTCGAACAGAACATGTGGGGCCAATATATGGTCTCCCATGACAACAGCAGACACCAAGCCGTCAGGGGGGACTGAACGGGTTTTGTCTCCCCGCTAGAAGGGAAGTCAGGGCCTAAACTAGCAGAAACGGCTTGCTGGTCACTGTTTGGAAAAATCAGAGGCTTATCCAACAATGGGCTGGACTTGTCATTGCGGGGAAGAGAACGCCATTTAATGAAATTGCATGGTGCTGTGGAATTACATCAATGTGATGAGTAGCAAGAGATTATAGACCTAAAAGGCCATCACATTGTAAAGCAAAATGTGGTGTTAATATAAACTGTATGTTTAAAATTTTGGAGTTAGGGGCAAGGCATAGAGGAAGGGTCACAGTGCCCATCACCTCTAGTGTGAGACCTTGAACACTTTGAAGAGTGGCTGTAGAAGGTAACAGGGAAAAATTATATAACTTGTTTAAATTTACATAAGCACACTCACTGAGAATATTACATGAAGCACCTGTGTTCACCCCAAGAGCAATAGAACTGTCTCGAGTGAAACACTTAATTGTCATCAAAGAAAGACAAGCAGCAATAATAGAAGGGACTATGAGCTGCTGTGTCTGTGACTTTGTGTCAGAAACTAATCTGGGTTTCTTTGAACCCGGCGCGAATCTTCCCCCGGCTGATGATAGCCGTACGCATTACCCACTGTCACCGTCTGAGAACCCTTCAGTCTCAGGATCAAAAAGCATTCTCTGTAGAATGATTTCCACGCTCGTGAATTACACACCACTTCGGAGGAGGGCGAAACTGCATACGAGGCTGCTATGGCCCTGCAGGTGGTGCAAACCGAGGTGGATGAGGTCGAGGAGGCAAGTATTGTTTCTGCTGAACAACCTGCATATTGCTGCCTTTATGAGCAGACTTCATCTCCTTCTTTTTCTAATAGCAATAATTATCAGAATGACCTTTCTTTCCGCAATAGTAACACTGCTTTGGTGCACGAGTAGACGGAGAAAAAACCTGGGGGTGGAGGAGGTGGTGGAGGAGAGGGTAAGGATGAAGGAAATTGAGGTTCCCTTGACATTGACGCCACTGACTCATTAAGCGGGAATGGAGTCTTAAGGCTGGTTCACACTGAGGTTTTTTCGGCATTTTTTGTCGACAGAGAAGTCTGTCTCTTGCGGGCTAGTGCGGAGATTACGTTCACACACGCAATTCGTTTCGGTCGACAAATCTTCTTCTTCTTCTTCTTGTGACCTTTTCTGCGTTAGTATCGCTTTGTATCTAGTATTTTAGTATCGCTTTTTTCTGGTGATGTCCTATGATGCTATCACAAACGTGGCAGCTGAACCTGTCTTCTTCAGGAAGGCACAGGTGAGGTGGATGACAGAGTTGTGAAGGATGGACACCTGTCGCTGTCAGCAGTGAGTGGGCATGTCAAAGGTGGTGACGTTCAGGGCGAGGAGCTTAGCGTGTAGCACTATAATTACAGGGTGGGCGTGGAAGCGTGGACACTGCAGCAGCAAGTGTTCAATGATTTCCCGGGGCGTCTTGTACCCGGGACAGTGAGGGTCTCAGGCAGCAGGGTCAGGGGTCACGTTCGCGCTAGGGGCTATAGGGAGCTAGTGGCTAGCTTGTGTGTATTTGGCGCGCGATAGATAAGTTTTCGCGCACTTTACCTATTATGAAGTAGTATTGATAGTTGCATTTTTTCCTTGATATCATCTACTAAATCAAACCCCACGTCTAACCTAACATAATCTGATTTAAACTAACAGCCGTTTATGGCTAGCTAAAATTGAAAATTTTCCGTATTATATGTATCGCCATTGGCATGGGGAATTGGGATTCAAATTAAAGATGAAAAGATCTGCACGATGATGTAAGTTAAATTTGTTAGTTTTTAGTGCCCAATACCGAAATTATACCAATAATTGGGGTGAGTGGGGAAGAGGGACGTGCTGGCTTCTGCGTTTATTTGAATTTGGCGCGCGAAATTCTCTGCAAGTCGGTCGATAAAAGACCGAGTGAGCGGTGTGTGATTTTTTTAAAAAACCTATTGCGATCATGACACCAGCCCCAGACCCAGACCGACTTCTCAGTCGACAAAATGCCGAAAAAACCTCAGTGTGAACCACCCTTTAGGCATCTCACGAAGCCACTTAGTAATTTTTGTAGAAAACTCAAGAAGGTTATCACCTGGCTTAAAATCAAGAGATGAAGCGATACGACGCTCTTGTGGAGTCAAAAAGGTGATGTAATACTGAAATTCTAGAATGAGTTTAAATCTCTCCACTGTCAATTGATAATTTTCAAACCATTAAGCAAGGTTTAAGGCTTCCATTGCTTCTAAGGCAATATTAGCTGCATCTGCCTGACCTCTCAACCTGCCAGCACTACCCAACTGTGCTGTGTGGTCAATGCTTCAGCATAAGTGAACGACCATTGCAATGAATCATTATGTTGCGCTATACCAAAAATTCTCAGGAAGTTCCGACAAAATACATCATAATCATAATTGAGCGACTTCCCATCAAAACCTGAAGCACACATCATTGTGAGGGAAAAGCACCACTACCACCATCAGCCGGCTGAGGAGGAGCGGGGAACTAGTGGCGCTTCGATGTGTAGTAGCTCGAAGCTCGCCCCCCGCCCCTTCCCAGCTAACCATCACCGGCGGGCCGACGTAGGCCGTAGAGCGGCGAACGGCGGCCGCCGGCGGCAAATTTACCTCCGTCAGCCCTCCGGAGGCTCGCTGGTGTATTTTCAGACGGGATAATTTACTATGTTGAAAATTAATGTACAGAATTTCAAGAATTGAATATTTCTATGTGTAAACATTTTGAAACAACAGTTATATGATTATCTTGATGTAGTATTACATCAGTAGTGACAAGCAGTGGCAACTTGACGTCAATCCTCCGGAGGCCCGTTGGGCGCTGGTACGTATTTGTAAGTGGGAAATATTCATTTCATATTATATATATTAACTCAGTAATATACATAGTATTTCAATATCGGTACCATCACTATTATTAGGCCTGTTCAAGCTATTAAAAATTGTTATAAAAGTTTTTATAATAGTTTATAGAAATGATCATATATCAGTTTATTTCAAATATTTCCAGCTTTATCAGGAACACCCAGAGATACATAGAAATAAAGATGAGATACGTACATAGGAAGGAGTTTACATGGAAAAAGGTTATCAGTTAGTCTGTGTGTGTAGCTAGTATCATATAAAAATAACACTTGATTAACCGCGGCGAAGATTATTACGGAATAACACAAGGTCATATTTTCCCTTATTTCAATAACTTCCAACATATTATCAATACATATTAATACTCAACGGTACACCTAATAAGGAATATGTAGATGATGAAGTTAAAATGGATAATATCATAATTTAGAATAGAATATTATTTGAAATAATTTATCAGCTATCAATACACTAAACTGCCAGACGTACGATAGTCATTATAAAGGGTTAAAAACCCACAAAAGGCCTTAAATTGTCACCCTTAACCAGTCGATAACATAATGAGAACTTAGTTATAACATGTTTTCGCTCCTTCATTATATCGAAATAGACTGAATAATATAAATAATTGCAGTACGACACGTTTTTTTTAGGAATTCCTCGAACGCTGCCGCTGTGTCAGTGAGTGAAATCAAATCAGTTAGTGGAAAAACGCACCAGTGGGTGGATGTAGTTATGTTCGCCGCAACCTATATCCTTCTACATGGCTGTACAGTGTTCCACGTACACCACCATGTAAACCCAATAACGAAAATATTTGTGTACTTATGAAATAAACAATGTCCGTAGCAATTATGATCTCCTTTTCATCGTATTACTGGATAACGACATAAGAATATTTATGGTTATACTTTCTAAGTATATTGCAGATATAGTAATGTTTTAATAAGTGTTGAACAGCCCATTACTCTATTAATCGGCTAATGGGTTGTGCAACACCCCTTAAAACATTACTATATCTGCAGTATACTTAGAAAGTATAGCCATATAATATTCCTCAATCAGTTAATATAACAGCGGCAAATGGTCATATGCCCTACGGCGGGCCGCTGGGAGCGGCCCGCCGGTGAGCCTCTGAGCAAATCCCCAGCGGCCCTACGTCGTACACTTCCGTCGGGCCGCCGGTAAGACATACGGAGGGCCTCCGGAGGCCCTCCGTCTTTGTGTTTGCTGGGTGTAGGCTTGGTGCCGACATGGAGCACACCTCTCTCCCTTGGCTGGGGGTTTTAGGATCTACTACGACGAGGTGCCTCCACTTCTTCCGTTCGTTTGTCTCCAGTGACACGCCGTGAGTATGTGTATCTTCTCCTGCCCGTGTCACGGAGACAGAACGAGGAAGGGTGTTGCAAAGCCTCAGTGGTAGTATCTGTTATTTTATTGAGTTTTGTATTATTTAACTGACTGAAGTGTAATATTAAACTTCCACACAATCCCCGTGTGTTTTCTCCCGACACCCATTTGGTCCACTCCCTCCCTGCTCAGACGATCGGATCTGGAAAGCGACGCGACCCTTACCATCACCCGGGCACGGTCGCTTCCCTTGCAATCACATCACTGGCTAATGAACCAGGTTGCAATTGTGACCTACAAAAGAAATCTTTTCATTTCCTGAGGTAAAATTTCTGTTTTGCATAATATCCTCACATGCTGTAGAAAAGACAAAGCAGATCGGCCCTCTCATCCTCACCTGAAACCTATAGTTATCGAAGGATCCTGATGTAACAAATTTTAAAGGTTGGAACAGGTGTAGAAGACAGTAGGCAGGTGTAGTAGTGGTAGTAGTAGTATGGAGTAGTAGTGGTATAAATGGTAGTGTTCGGCTGTGCTGGACAGCAATATATAGGTACCAATTGACCCGTTACTTACTTGAGGTTAAGGGTTGATTTGACATCTTCAAGCCTCATATAGTTGGGCAGTGATTTGATTTTTCTATGTAACAGTATTTTTTATGATACAGCCATTTAAGTACAGGAAAATTTTTACGCTCTAAAACGACTGGCGCCATGTTGTGCGTCACTACGAAGACACAGAGAAAAACCCAGCTGTGAAGCGGCCGCTACTATATGTACTATTTTACTAATACACCAACTTCATTACCCCTACTACCGCAAGATGGACCATTAATCCCCCTTCAATGATGTAGAGTTATTCACTGTGTTTGTGAATATGTAGTTGTAGTTTATAAGGAAAAGGGATAGACAGATAAGTGCCCGTGACACTGGACAATAATGACTTCTGGATCGGCATTCCTTATAGGAGCTTTAAATGAACCTGCAATGCCCATGTAAAGCTAGACAGATAAGGACGAACTCATAGAGGAACAGGTAAAATGTATGGTTTTTTCTTTTCCCCAATAAAGCAAAACATAACACCCTTCTTTCCACTCTATTCACCAACTAAAAACCTTTACTAACCATACTTTTACCTTTTTCCTCTATGAGTTCGTCTATCTGTCTACCCTGTACATGTCATTGCAGGTTCATTTAAGCTCCCATAAGGAATGCCGATCCCAGAAGTCATCACTTGTCTGGTGTCACGGGCCACTTATCTCTGTCTATCCACTTTTTCCTTAAACTACAACTTACATATTCAAAAACACAGTGAATACCTACTACATCACTTGAAGGAGGATTAATGGTCATCTTGCAGTAGTAGGGGTAATGCAATTAATTTAGTAAGGTTAGTTAGGTTATAAAAGTAAAATAAAACTATAATTTTACAAGGTTAGGTTAGAAATTATTTTTTTATGGGGTTCGCTATGAGGTTATTAGTGAGATAAGTTAAGTTGGTATAGTGAGGTTAGATTAGTAATTTTAAAAACATTATATTTTTTTGAGGGGTCCAGTGGGGTCGTTGGAAGGGGAGGGAGGTGAAGGGGGCATCTCCCCCCCACTTTATAATTACATTTTTAGAGGTATCTAAAGGGGATTCTGTGAAGGTCTGGAGGAAAAAACACTCTAATAAGGGGGGGAAAAAGGACTCTAGAATTTTACCTAACTCACTGCGTTTTTGTATACTTAATATAAAAAACCCCAGCCTGTCCATCCCACCTCAAAAGACTTGCATACGCATACTACTCCCGCAACTTATCACAGCTCAGCTAAAGCCCCACGCTACATATCATTTGCAAGTTACTTATCCATGCACAAGTACATAAATACATCAAAATGGTCTTCACAGCAATAGAAATGAATTTTCCTTCATCGAGAAATCACGCTTGCGGGACATCCACCACTTTTTCCTTTTTTTCTGTCTTTAGGCATAGTTATGAACACATTCTCTGGAGTTTAATTATGGTGTTTTTGCACATTAGCAAAAAAACAAGCATAATATGTTTTTTTTTGTCTGGTACATGTTGAATGCATAGATAGGTTACTGCGGTCTGCTGAGCCAAACAAGCCCATCAGCTGATCAGGCGAGATCTGAGTTTGCGCTTACTACGTCACAACCCAAACACAGCGCGTTCCGCCGGTTTGTGATATTTTGGCCCCAAAAAGCCATATATTTAATTTATGGTGCATTCTCACAAAAAGATATGAGTACAGTGATATGTAGCCTATATTGCACCCAAAGTTCATAATACTCCGTGTTTTAGGTGTGAGTAAACGGGTCCATTGCAGATACAAAGCATAAAACAACGCTGAAACAGGGTATACCAGTCATGAATAAAACTACTGTGTAAAATCTTCAGTGGCACATACAAAAACAATAATGATGCTATAATTCGTAATATATGGCGGCTGGCGGGCATCACTGCAGGTGGCGACTTTTTTAGTGTTATTTTTCAGTACCGTACCTGTCATCGTTGCGACCATGACAAAAAAAAACCCACTGAGTAGGGCCGTCTCGCTACTATTCAGGTATTAAATAACACAGGTATTCAATCATGCGTTCCCCAAAATAACATTCTAGGGGATCACAATAATTTATGTCCTTTTTATTCCATCAAATATAAAAGCATTCAGTGCGATGCATATACAGACTATTTTGCTAATTTTTTTGTAAATATCCGATATAGAACAAAAAAACGAAAATGCATATGTACAGTACATCAAATATTAATTATATTTTACCTAAATGATAATAAATAAAAAGTATATATTCATTTAAGGTTTGATTATTGTGACTCATCAAACTCAAATGCATCCCGGGATGGAGATGAGCCAAACAGCCACAACAAAGCCCCGCCCCGCCCCGCCTGCCATAACACAGGTGCAGGTGCTGCATTGCGGACGCCACTGAACTCGTCCTGTTCCAGTGTGCAGGCTTCCACTCCCACCGACATCGCGTACTTGGCCAAGGCCTCGCTTTGGACGTGTCAACTTTTGAGGTGGGCAGCCTGCTGGCGGCGGCAGGAGTCCCTCACCGCCGCGCCCCGCGGTCATCCCTCTCGCCTGTGTCTCACCTGTGTGGAGCCTTCCTGAGGTTTGGCCAGCACCACGCCTGTCATCACTTCACAGGACTCTACCAAGGCGGAAACGATCGCGTAGGTCGCCACAGGCCTCTTCCAGCAGCAGGAAGGATTGGCCGCCAGGACCAACAAGTCTCAAACCTTAGTGTGTCAGCTCAGACTCGGCTGTGCAGATAAGTGAAGAGTATACAAGGGAGACTGGTGACCAACCAGGCAAAAGGAACAAGAGAAGGTGAACCTTGAAAGTAACCTAAACTGTCAGAGGTCAGAAGACGACGACCTGAGTGTGTTGCGCCCTTGTCACAGCGCTGGTGGAGGGGCGCGGGGCATGAGCAGGACGTGAGTCCATCAAGGCTGCTGTGACGCGTGCAGGCCAGGATGGACGAGGAGCTGCCGCGGGAGTATGATGTGGTGGTGGTGGGCACAGGTAAGGCAGGCTGGGGACCTCTCCGCCTTAACCTTCACTCAAAGTTTACGGTCTTTTCGCCCAAATCTAGAGTTTGTTTGCCCACAAGTATTATTCAATACACAAATCATGTAGTAATAACTGTTAAAACCTAATAAAAACATAACATTAATGCTTAAGAAGAATCATGTCATTATTCTAATTGAAAAATAATAGGTTAAAATTAGTTTTATCGCCCCTGCCATATCTCGCTTACCACCTTATGAAGGACTAACCTTTTGTCATACACGTTTTCTACTAACTTCAAACTTCTTGGCAAGCTGTTGCTTTGGTCAGAATCATAGACAAAAATTATCTAATAAGAATAAATAGGTGCAACTTCGCTGTCGCCATCAGCATAGTCAGAGACCGCGGGCCAAGCCCTCCCTCACGTACAGCAGCCAGGGTAGGGTAGGTTTAGTTTAGTTTAAAATAAGGCTAAACTAAACCTAACCTACCCTGGTTGCTGTCCGTAAGGGAGGGCTGGGAGAGGCGCCCGTCCTGCGGTCTGGACTGTGCTTATGGCGACAACGGAGTAGCACCTTATTTATTCTTATCAGATCATTTTTGTCCGTGATTTTGACCAAAGTAACAGCTTACCAAGAGGTTTGAAAGTTTGTAGAAGACGTGTATGACAAAGGTTTAGTCCTTCATAAGGTAGTAAACGATAAGGCAGGGACGATAAAATGAATCTTAACCAAAAAAGATACAGTGAACAATTAAAAATTAAAGTAATCGTCCAGACCATTTCATCATTCCTGATTCAATGCAGTAAAAATATAGCCATTATCGAGTATATCAACAATATTTTGTCATCCAGCTCCCGTTTTTAAATAATCCGCAATAAAAATGAAAATTGCCCGAGCTTCCAAAACGCTCCTCATGACAAATAGACGACGCACCACAGCTCGGTGACGTCACATGAGGTGGCCTCCCAACCCCGCGATAATACAAATACACGTAAAATTAGAAATAAATATAGTACTTGAAGAATTTTGGGTGTTTTTGATTTTTTTTTTTGCGATATGGCATATACTTGCATCCTTTATGGGTGCAGCAAGAAAGCTGTGCCATTCCAGAGAGCTTACCACCTGTTCCCGACCTATACGGCCACGATAAATGTGTTGGAGACGTGTGTGCGCCGGGGGAGAGGCGGGCTGTGTGATGCAGTTTGTCCGCCTCACGGGCCGTCATCAGCAAGTTTCGTGCCACTCCTGGAACCGGGCTTTTTTCCGGGCGTTTTTCCTGCGCTTTTTACAAAAGTCATGTTTTTAGGGAAATATGGCGTGGAAATGAATGATGTTTTGTGGATTAGGTATTTTGAATATAACTTGTTGAAATTCAACATAATTCATTGTGCAACAAAAAATGGGTCTGGACGATTACTTTAAAGTAATCGTCCAGATTTTTTTTTTTTTTACCTATACATTACCTATGCAGTATAGCAGACCTTGCCCTGAAAAAAAAACAGCAATTTGAAACACTGGGCCCAGGATTTTGGATGTACAAAATATTGGGAAGCAGGACACACCCCACCCTACCCTTCAGACTATTCACAATATTAATAACATTTTAGCAAGCAGTCCTTTAAAGCAGTCAGAGATGTTTTTTTTATCTTTTCTCGTAGTAAATGTTGTAACGTATTTCCGTGTCTCTGTCCCCAGGAATGGTGGAGTGTGTGGTAGCAGCGGCGGCAGCGCGTGTTGGCAAAAAAGTCCTGCATATTGATAAGTGAGCCATTTACTCATATATTTATTCATTTGAGTTTTATTAAAGATCTGTTAAACCATTCAAAGCAATTTCCTTACAGCTGAAGAATTAGCCTGTTCCTTGGTGTGCAGTCACCCTCAGGCTGTGATGAGTGACACTGACTCGATGGATCATCATGGCAGGTTATCTCAGATGTCGGGGATTTAGAATACACATATTTCTGTGTTTCCTGTATGTGTGTAAGAAGGTACCTAAAAGAGGCAAGGGTGGAGGACTGGGAGCACGTCTTGGACTGTACTTGTAAGTTGTTAGCCTCCTGTCTGATGAGCACATCTCCATCCTCATCCTACAGATTAGCATGAATCTCAGGAAGACTTGAAGAGGCACAGCATTGTCTTGCCATCATGACCAATAAAGTAATGTCTTGGTAATCATTGTATTTAGATGATCCCTTGCCTCCTGCAGTGGCTAAGCATTGACAGACGCCTCACATTTCAGGAATGACTACTATGGAGTGCAGTGGGCGTCATTCACCCTGAAGGGAGTGCAGCAGTGGTGGAGGAGGTCGCCGCCACACCCGCCGATGTTCCATTAGGTTTGTGGTCATCCATCAGTCTAGTCTCATGAAAGGTTCTTTTCTTCCCAATGTTAGCTGAATAGAGTCTCATCATAGTTTGTTCCCTCGATTGAGTACTTATCAGTTTAGTTATTCATATTCCTTCTTGAATGTTGGCTGGCTGGATTATTTTATGTATGAAAAATTATTCTTGCGAGGCAGTGGACTTTGCAAGACACATTCCATCCAGTGCATTAACACAGACCCTCAAACCCTTGAGAAGTCGGCGGCCAGCCCAACCAGCTGTTCATCCTCCCTTTCGGGGTTGATAAATGGGTACCTGGGGAAACCTGGGGAAGGTAACTGTGGTAACCCGGATGTCACACTAACCCCGTGTCCTGAGGTAACGGGTTCTCACCCACCACAGGCTCAAAGTGCTAATGCCACGGAGATGAGCACCAAGGCCACACGCAGCATAGCGTATGCCTCCACCTTTACCTATTTCCGTAAACTCTCGCTTTTACAGACCTCTATTTTTAACAAATTCCTATTTTTAACAAAAGAATTCTGCCAGTCCGATAAATGGGGGGATTTACCGAATAAATTCAGTAAATGCGGGGTTTGGTTTGGTGGTGGGCCAGCCGAACATGTACATGCAGGTCGGACGGTGGCAGTGAAAACAAAGACGACTGGCGGTGCGTGGTTTGCGTGCTGATCAGTATAGCTTTTTTTGCCCGATCGTAAACACCTCCTCTCATGTCCTCCTATGCCTCACTATGTTGCCTGCCTCCCATGCCTAACTATGTTGCCTGCCTCCCGTGCCTCACCACGTATTGTTTTAATTTCCAAAGGTGGGCGCGTGCGCTCCGATTTTGCGTTCCAGTGCGCACTACCAAAATTTGGTGCGCAGGAGCGCGGAGCGCGAAAATCTGAACTGGGAGCGCAGAGCGCAACTTTAATTTTGCGCTCCTTTCTGGCGCTCCAATCGAAGACGACTTTTCCTAAAAAATTTCAGCGGCAACAATGCGCATGGATTAGTGAATACTTAGATCTACTTTAACTTGTGATTTTTTGGCTTGACAGTACAATTTTTTCATAATATATAAGGTAAATAACTTCTAGAAGCTGTTTTTTTATTATACACTACCCTCCCGAGTTTCATGCTTTGCGAGTTTCGCGATCCTCGAGTTTCGCGCTGAGTCCTAAATTCTTATCATCCCGACTCGCGCATTATATCCCCGACTTTCGCTCTTTTTTTTTTTTTTTTTTTTTTTTTTTGGGGTGTGCCTACAGCGCCGTTAGGCAGTGACTTTCAGGGGTGGGATGGTAGGCCCTGGAGATTAACTTGAGGGCTGTGATGGTTGGCCCTCGCCCGTGGTGGCGCAGACAGAATTTCTATAGTGACGCCTGTGATTAGAGGCTCATGCCGCCCCCTGTATCCTCCGATGCACTCGCAATCGAAGGTAGAGCTAATGGGCAGCGTGTGGGTGTTCTTAGGCCACTCAACAGTGCAGAGAAAGATTTTAAGTGGATTTTACAGCCCTCATCAAGGATCGAACTCTGATCACCGAGAACGCCACTCGGTGACTACTTCTTCTTGTGACCTTTTCTGCTTAGTATCACTTTGTAGGTAGTCTGTCAACTCGTGCTCGAGCTTGACATATATCTTGACGCTACCCACTCTGCTACCGCCTCCCATAAGAGACGTACGGGACACGTCTTCCTTCCTTCCTGCTTAGTATAGTACAGGAGAACCTCATTTAACCGGCATTCAAAACAACGGCACTAATCGACCCAGGCTTTTTTTTTTTTTTTTTTTTTTTTTTTTTTTTTTTTTTTTTTTCACTGATAAACTCTGGAACTCTCTTCCTGTTTCTATTTTTCCACTTTCCTATGACTTAAATCTTTTGAAAAGAAGAGTAACAAGACACCTCCCGAACTAAATTGGCTCACCCCTCTTTTTTATTTTATTCTCTGACTGTCTTCTTTATAGGGACTGGCAACTAAGCGGGCTTTGTGTTACCCATTTTTGTTGTGCCCTTGGCCGGTTCCTTGCGATGAAAAACAACAAAAAAAAAAAAAAGGATTTTGGGCGATTCCATAAGAGTAACTCTCAAAACAACGGCAAAATGAGTTATCCGGCATGCACTCCCCCCCGAGGGTGCCGGATAAACGAGGTTCTCCTGTATTATAGTAGGCTTAGTATAGCTTGTATGTAGTTTTGCTTTGTTTTTTTTCATTTGTTTGTGTTTTTCTCTACAGGAGCAGCCGGTGTCGCATAAGATAGGTAACACCTCGAAATAAGTAGCACCTTACCTTACTATTTACCACAAAATACTCCTTTATAAGTGACTAGCCGCAAAGCCGCCCTCCGGGCGGACTTTTTGGCTAGCTCCTGCAGAGGGCTATTGGTGGGCCTTCGGCCCACCAAACACAGACTCTCCAGATAGCCCCTTCTAACTTTCCTGAAATCATGGATGTAGAAATGTATGTATTAATGCCAACCCATTCACATCACCCCCAACCCATTCATCACCCCCCACCTATTCACTCACCCATTACTCATCACCCCCCACCCATTCACTCACCCATTACCCATCACCACACACCCATTACCCATCACCCCCACCTATTCCCTCACCCATCACCCCCCACCCATTCACTCACCCATCACCCCACACCCATTACCCATCACCCCACCCATTCACTCACCCATTACCCTACATCAAGGTTTCCTCAATTCTCGCAACCCACTTTTTTTCACAATTCTCGCTAATAGGCTGCTAAAAAAAAAAAAAAGTTATCGGATCATCTCATAAGTGGGCTTAAAACCTTCCCCTGATCGACCTGGTTCCAAAACTGTGCCATATGATGGGATTGCGCCAAGGGGGGCGGAACCACACACACATAGACACACATACACACTTTCGCTTATATTATTATAGATTAACCATGACGTGTGTGGTACTGTGGTTTCTGGAGGTACTGGAGGAGACAGGAGAGAAGAGAGGAAGGCATTGTGACAGTGTTATTGTCGTATAACACTGTCACACAACCATCAGCTGACAAGATATGTGTCAGGCTCACTCACTCAGACCAAAACAGCATCCGCTGGGTGACTCCCAACTCAAGCTCAATCTCAAGCTCCTCTCCTCCCTCCTCTTCTCTTCATAGTGTTGGCCGAAGCCACCACCCCGGGAAGCGGGTCACAAACCCTAGGCTAACACCCAGGACCCATTCACTGCTGGGTGGACAGGGGCTTGGGGCATTTTCAGGATATTTTTTGGGGGAAAAAGTGAGTCTTATAAGCTGTAAAATACGGTAGGTACACAGCCCTCAAGTTAACCTCCAGGGCCTACCATCCCAGCCCTGGAGGTCACTGCCTAACGGCGCTGTAGGCACACACACACACACACACACACAAAAAAAAAAAAAAAAACCGGACTAAATAAGCTTTTTTACAGGGTTTATAATACCCGAGTTTCGCGATCCGCAAGTTTCGCGCTATGCCTCCGAAGAAAGCAAGTGCGAAACTCGGGAGGGTAGTGTATAGCTATTTTTTGGGAGCGCGGAGCGCACCGGGCCGGCTCTGCGGGTGCGCAGAGCGCAGCCGCACCGGAGCGCCCCCACCATTGTTAATTTCCCTGTATGCGTGTAGTATTTGTGATGGCAGAATGTATGTAAGTATACAAACTTTCATCTAATGTAAGAAACAAAGTTCATTATACACTGAAATGGTCGGAAATAGCAAACTTTAACCGCATATAACGAACAAAGTTTGTTATATGCGAAAAGTTAAGATCCCTCGGATGTAACGAACTTTCGGATATAACGTCGCCCCCTTCCCCCAAATTGGTTTGCTGTAGTGAGGGTTTACTGTAATAGATCTGGAAAAGGCATTTGACATAATTGACTTGTCTATGTGGATGTGTTGAACATGTCTGGAGTGGGTGACAGATTACCAAGTGGTGAGAAAGCTTGCTACAGGGATGCAGGTACATGTGTTAAGGTGAATGGAGGTAAAGGTAAAGGGTGATCTTTTAGCTTTCTTAACTGAATCTCAGTCATCCTCTTTTAAGAAGGATAGAAACTGAATGAGGGGAGTTTGGAAATTATAGATTTGTACCAGACTCTATCAAAAGCTTTTGATATGTCAAGGTCAACAGCAAAAGTTTACACCAAAACTCATAAAAGAGGATACCAAAATTCAGTTAGGAAAACTAGAAGGTTGCCAGTAGATTGCCCTTTACGGAAACCGTACTGACGATCAGATTGAAGATTGTGAGCAGATTGATGCTTAAGAATCTTCTTATTAAGAATAAATTCAAAAGCTTTAGAAAGGCAGGAAGTCAAAGCTTTCATCCCTTTTACTGGTAAACTCTGGAGCTGTTTTTCTGTTTTATCTTTCCACCTTCCAATGACATATTATTTCAAGAGTATCAAAGACACCTTCCAAATTATTTGGCCCACCCTCCTATCTGAAATCTCTTACTGCCTGATTTATTGGGTCTGGCAGCACAGACTTTTTTTTCTGCCCTTAACCAGACAAATATGACGTAAAAAAAAAAGAAATTAAATACTCATCTGTATAATTATCAAAATGGGTGATATAGGAATACACATCTTTCAGAAATTCTCATAGAATAGACAACTATCTAAACTACCTTTAGGATGTTCACAACTGGAGTGTAAGATCTTTTTGTCGTTATCAATTTTGATTACCATGATTGTCTTAAATGTCGTAAATCATAAGTTGCTGTATGATGGATTCCTATCACTTCCCTATCAACACTGTATTTGATAATGTAACATTAAGAGCCAATAGGTATGCTTTCACATACTATAATACCCATGAATTTAATATGTAACCCCTGCCTTGTGTGATCAGGGGATTGTGAGCTTGAGGAAGGAGAGCGACTTGTCGGTGTGGGCAACCCGTCCCAGGGCTACTCAGGAGTAAGGCAGACCTGGCATGTCCCGTGAGTACACCTTGTTAGATTTATGACTCATGTTAATGCTGCCTTTTTTTTGTATTACATGCTGTCTCACTCTACAGAGGATAATTAGTTTTATTTAATTTTTATCTTATTTCTGAATATTTCTCTTCAAATGTGTCACAGTATATCTTGACCTCTCGCTATGATTCGCTTCCAATTGCATTGTCGGCGTTCATCATTCAAATGAGTTTTACGCCTCGGATGCTATTCCTGACAGGCAAGCCCAGTTTTTGAATGAGGGCCTAGGTGGATTGCCTACCATGGCTTCGAGCCCCACCTGCCCGGGTTGGATTCATAATAACCCAGTGATTGGTTAGGGAGTGGTAGAGGCTCTTCTGCAATGGCTACCTCTTTGTGGAATGCTCCCATAGGTGATGAGGCATCAGAGTTATCGATAGACTAACTGCATTATACACATTACTATATACTTGTCATTTTAACTTATTATTTTTCCATGCATTCAGTTAGTTACACGTTGCTGTAGTTGTGTCTCGCACTCCTTGTCCACATGGCTGTAGCTTTGCTGCAGTGCTGATGAACTTAAATTTGCGATACTGTTCATATAACTGTTACACTCGCTTCCTTACAGAAAGGAGCCAATACATAGTCCACCTCCAGAGCCCCCCACAGTTGCCTCAAGTGATGAAGTTTGCTCGCAGGAAGGCACTGTTGATGAGGAACATACAGCAGACAAATACAGGGATTCACCTTCACCTACGCCACAAGACACTTTTACAAGATGCAGTCGAGGACACAACACAGAAAACGCCACCTCCAGAGCACCCCCAGGATGGTACAACCAGGGACCCCGGACCAGAAGAAGATGGAGAGAATTTTTTTTTATCTCAGGAAGAACTTCTGAATCTTAATAGAAGTTCAACCTGGACTTGGCCCCTAAGGTGAACCTGGAATAATTTTTTGCAAATTTGGTATGAGGACACTTAAAAGATTATAGTATTTCCATGGTGAACCTTTATTTTTACATTTAAGCCAATTAATTTTTCCTTACAAATGCCCCAAAACTAATCCAGCATGAGGCTGTTTGCATGACCCAGGAACGAACATACTGTAGTTCATAATAAGTTGTCACCATTAAGAAAATTAAGTTTGTATCAGACCATTTCACAAATTTACATCTTCAACAAATTCGTGCAGCACACTTAAGAGATGATAGTTTCACACAGTTTGGGAATCACTGGCGTAGAGAGTGCACATACTCATGTAGACTGGATGGTTATAGGGCAGTGGAAGGATGTGAGATTATTCATTAATGATAAGAGTCTAATGAACAGTTTGCCTCTTGTTCCCACAGCTGCTGTACTCCCAGGGTCCCATGGTGGAGCTCCTCATCTCATCCAACATTGCCAGGTGAATATAGACAGTATTTTATATATATATATATATATATATTTTATATATATATTTTTATATTATATATATTATATATATACGTTTATATATACGTGTGATATATACGTGTGTATATATATATATTTATATATATATATATATATATATATATATAGTATTATATATATATTATATATATATATATATATATATATACAGTAAAAGCATTATAACTCGGCACGATAGGGGCTCCTTGCCGAGTTATTCAATGTGCCAAGTTATGCAATGTCCTCCTCTGATATGGGAAAAAAAAAAAAAAAAAAAAAACAGTACTGTAAAAGCACAAAAACTACATTTACCAATGAAGCAGCAGCATTCTTACATGCAGCAGGCATGTAATCCAAGGAGAGGGGAGCCTTGTTGTAACATGTAGAAGATGTTAGGGGGACTCAGTCACATTTTAACACTGGTATAAACTTTAATCACTTTATAATCACAACTCTGTACTGTATTGTATACAGTACTGTCCCTGTACAAATTAATTTTACATCACTTGAGCATTTAAATTTAAACTGCAACACTATCCCCTGTCCATTAACTCTACCTTCGACTGTGAGTGCCTGGGAGGACACGGGGGGCGGCATACCCTCTTAATCACAGGCGTCACTATAACAATCCTGCCTCGCCACCACGGGCGAGGGCCAACTATCACAGCCCTCAAGTGACCCTCCAGGGCCAAACCATCCCACCCCTGGAGCTCACTGCTACACGCGCTATAGGCATATATATATTATTTATTAATATATTATAATATATATATATATTTATATATATATATATATATATAAAAATTTTTTTTTCTATATATATATCAGGGAGGTCCCGAAGATACGAGCAGTTACGTTCCACCTGCATACTCGTAAAGTGAAATCTCGTGTAACAAAAACACATAACTAATGGTAAAATATAGGTTTGGTTCCCAGGACCATCAATTAAAAAAAGAAAAGAAAAAAAAGACATGTTTTTCAAGCTAAAAAAACTACAGCAAACACAAAACACCCCAGCGTCTATATTACCCACACTGTACTACCTATTCTGTAGAAAAACCTCTGAAAGAGAAAATAGCACACAAAATAACATAACTGCACATTAATTAAACATAAAACCTGCATAACAAGCAAAAAAGACGTTGTAATGTAGGGGACGCTACGTGAAAACAAGAGAAGGTAGTGTAGGGCCCCCAAAGGTTGGGGCCCCACACCTGCTAATTACCCCTAAAGGTCAGCCGCGCCTATGCTTAATTACCCTTCAGGTCACGCCTTGCTAGGGGGTGACCTGACTGCAGTCCCCAAGGTTGGGGCCGCACACCTGCTAATTACCCCTAAAGGTCAGGCTGCGCCATTTTCCCTTAATTACCCTTCAGGTCACGCCTTGCTAAGGGTGACCTGACTGCAGTCCCAAGGTTGGGGCCGCACACCTGCTAATTACCCCTAAATGTCAAGCCGCGCCATATGCTTAATTACCCTTCAGGTCACGGCCTTGCTAGGGGTGCCCCTCACTGGGGTCAACCAAATCCCCCTTTGTCCAGCCTGGCAGAATGGTAGGGCGTGCATTTTGAACTTGATAATTTTACTCGCCCTAGTTTGAATGTCGTATCATTGGATTTTCGATCTCGTATATTGAAAATAGACCCTAATGTAACCTCGTATCATCGATTCTCGGTATCCGAATGCTCGTATAAAAGGGACCTCCCTGTATATATATATATATATATATATATATATATATAAAATTAATATAAAAACCTTGTCTTTGCCATGCCGAGTTATATCAATTCCGAGTTATACAGTGCCGAGTTATAAGGCTTTACTGTGATGTTATAAATATATAAAATTTATATATATATATATAAAATATATATATATATATAATATATATATATATATATAATATATAAAATATAATATATATATATATATATATATATTAATATTATATATATATTTTTATTTTTTAATGGGTGCCCCTTATTTGATGGGGAATTTTGATTTTTCGGAATTTTTCCCGGATGGGCGGTCGAAGTGTTCCATTTGCTCGAAGAACAACGTATGTAAAGATCTGTCCCAGAAATATTAATATTTAGGGTTGCGCAATGAGTTGAAGTTTTAAATTTTTTTTCAAGAATTGGACATTTCTATGTGCCGATATAGGGCATTTTCAAAATGATTTGTCACTAACAGGCTTTTGAATTTTGAATGATTACATTATTTGAGGTAATAAAAGTAGTTGTAAGCACGTTTTCATTTCACAGCGTTGATTCTAGGTCCCCCTCTTCTCGAGTACTAGCCCCTCTAGGGGGGTCTCATGGGCGCCCATCTCCCACTCATTGTCGCCTAGTTCACAGTCACTGTGGACTTTTGGGCGTCGGGTATTTTCCTCCGGTGTTCTCCACGACTGCAGAAGGAACTGCCTCTGCTCTTCGTTCTTGGTGAGGGCCAGGTTGAAGCCCTGCATCAGGGCGACGCCTCGCTCAGTGAAGTCGTTCACAGTTGCAGTTCTTTGACGCAGGTGGCAGCGGCGGTGTATCCCAGATTGTCGGGGCAACGCCGTTGGGTCGACTGCCAGAAGACCCGCATCCAACCCAAGGATCTCGAAGAAGGACGGCGTGACAGCTCACGAAACTTGCAACAGTTTTCTTTGCCAGATCAGTGGATGTAAGCTCGACCGTTGCTCATCGAGGAGGTTCGTCGGAACCCTCTTCCTCCTGCAGAGCCCTCATCATCTCCGCTTCGTCTCAATGGCCAGGTGATCGTCGAAGAACGTAAGAGCAACCAGCCTCTCGCTCAAGTACCAGAGATGGCGCTTAAAGACCGTTGCCGTCGCCATGGCACTGCCTGTCGGGGTAGGACACCAACCATCTTGAGCAGTTGGAGGCCTCGTGCCGGGTCTGCAGTCGGGGATGTCGCACGGAACCAAGACGACACGTACGTCGAGACGGTGAAAGCGACGAGGCGTCAAATTCCAGATTTCTCTCCTGCAGTGAGGCGGAACTGCTCTGGATCGCGGAACAGGTAGATCTTGATGGCGTTAATGATTTTGTGTCATACAGCGGGCACGGTGGAGGGCACCAGTACGCAATATCCTGATCCCACCCAGCGGCTGTCCGCCCAGGACGATCAGCGACAGCTCCAGCAGTTATGCTGCCCGGCTGACATGTTTTTAACTTATGACAAAATCCAGTCTGAAACGTGACATAGAGAGGGGTGGCCAGAGAGATACTTTCACCACACACCAGTACAAACATGTTTGAAAGGGCTTCTAGATTCAAAGCAGTGACATACAAGCCAAAATGTCATGCATGTATTATTATAATAAACCAAGAACCGTAGTAAAATTATTGTGAAATATGTCAGATTTTAAACTCATTGCGCGACCCCTGTATATAAATTTTTTTTTTTAATATTTTGCACGTCGTTTTAGAGTAATTGGATCAATATGACTGCCCGTTGAAATTCGAAAATTGCCAAATAAGGGACACCCTAATAATATGTGTACAGGGAGGTCCCGAAGATACGAGCAGTAAGGTTCCACCTGGCATACTCGTAAAAGCGAAATCTCGTATAACGAAACACATAACTAATGGTAAAATATAGGTTTGGTTCTAGGACCCCATCAATTAGAAGAAAAAAAATGACATGTTTTTCAAGCTAAAATAACATTTGGTAATATTTAATAGGGGTGCGAGAACCCCTTGAGGAATCCTATGATCCCTGGTCATATCCTATGGGGCTATCACAGGCGTGGGAGCTGACCTGACTTCTTCAGGAAGGCACATATTATACAGCTGATAACGGGGTGTTGTGTTGTGCGGGCGGCGGCCGATTTCCGCCGCCAGCGGAGATCTCCTTGGTAATTATTTAGTAGGAAAGCGAGGATCCTTTGAGGAATCCTATGATCACTGGTGATATCCTATGGTGCTATCACAGGCGTAGGAGCTGACTGTCTTCTTCAGGAAGGCACAGGTGAGGGCGGATGACGGCGGTTTTTGAGAGAGGCGGCGGACGAGGCAGCCGCCGCCTCCTCCGCCACTGTAGGTTTGGGCAGGCTTAAACGTCTTATACTCGTTATTATACAATTAGTGATTATGGTGAGAGTTATTACACGTGTCATTATCTAATCAATGTTCCCGGGGGGGGGGAAAAAAAAACCCCGGGG
>JACEEZ010025637.1:25000-29212 GCA_016584305.1 Chionoecetes opilio | reverse complement strand
AAGCATTCCAAATTTCCGACACTAAGGATCCTCATTATCTAGGACAGTCTACGATTTAAATTTGTTCCTACGGGGGCTTGCCGAGGCTAAGAGCTGATATTCTTCAGGAAATTCCTGCTTTTGTATTGTTCTAACCATAGACCACTGTATACCTGGACTGTTCACGCGACAATGTTTTGAATTGCGGGGCTGCATAGGGGCCCGCGGGGCGCCCGACAAAGAGATATAGTGGTCTATGGACTATCATCCATGATATATGGTTTATCAGTATATATGGTATACTGTAATCTTCGTAAATGTTTGTTCTATAATATTATCAAATAAAAAAACAGTAAAACACGCTAAAGAAATGCCATTACGAGACTATGAAGAAATATGCATGAACTTAATATTCACTTAACTCTTCGCCATTTAAAACTTTACGAGTCAACTTTTATCATGAAGGGTATCAATAGAAGCGCAATTTTATTAGCTTTCCATTAATGTATTTCGTGATCTGATAAATTAATTACAACCATGCATAAATTAGCGTTAAATAAATAAATAAAATCATCAATCGGGTAATTTTCCCGATTGATGAGGTTAGTTATTTACTTATATATTTCATTTTCTGATAAATGAGTTAGTACCATGTATAAATTAGTGTTGACTAAATAAATAACCTCATCAATCGGATAAATTACCCGATTGATGATTTTATTTATTTAGTTAACGCTAATTTATGCATGGTTCTAATTCATTTATCAGATAAGGAAAATAGCAATGGAAAGCTAATACAATTGCGCTTCTATTGTTTGCCCTTCATGATAAAAGTTGACTCGCAAAGTTTTAAATGGCGAAGAGTTGAAGTGAATATAAGTTCATGCATATTTCTTCATAGTCTCGTAATGGCATTTCTTTTGCGGTTTTTCCCGTTTTTTATTTGAAATATTATAGAACAAACATTTACAAGATTACAGTATATCATATATACTGATAAACCAGTCTATATATCCGGTTATATATATATATTATAATATATATATTATATTAATAAATATTATATAATATATATAATTATTTAAAATATTATATATATATATATTAATATATGAATCGAGCGGCCTCAAATTTGGGCCCTTTCGCGACAGGCGATATTCGTGCGCAGTCCAGTATACAGTGGTTAGTTCTAACCAAAAACTTTCAAAGGATCAAAACTATCCCACTTTATGAATTTTGAAGACAATTTAGTAGTCTTTAATAGTTTGTAATAATAAGGAAAACCTTTTTATTTTCATAACAGGATTGGGATCAATTAAGTTCCATAATTATATTCTTCTGATATGTCTGACTTACTATATAGATCTTTGATTTAGGCCATTCATTATTATTTTTCAGCCAGGTAGGACCTTTAACCATATCACTGTATTTAATTTGAGATAGTTGTTCCTCGGACAAATATAGCTGGGTTTTCCTTGTGACAACATGATTATAGTGAAATGTGGAACCTAAATCATTTATCTTACCAACACTACTCCTTACATTAAGGGATTTTTATGTTATGTTTCACTACCAGTGTAGGCAAATTCACTATCGTCCACATTATACCTACTAATTTGTAATAAATTACTTAGATATTGTGTCTAATTTTAGTGCCTTAATTCTAATGCAAGTCAGCTCCATTTGAAAGGCAAGGTTCTAGGCTTCCTTGGGGCATTCCGAGCTTAGACATATTAAATAACATTCCTCTCTCTGCTTTAAGATAAAGCTACTGCACCGTATGCACTTTTTGAAGCATCAACAAAATATGTGTAGTTGCTGGGGTTGTCAGCCCCATCAGTATTTATTCTCCTACTTATGTTGAACTTCATTTATCTTATTGACCTCAGATTTGTTATAGTCCCTCCCCGTTCTGTTGTATATTTTTCCATCAAGGGAGGGTCATCCCAATCGAGGTGGTCCCCCAGGCCTTTTTGTATTAGTACATTATTACCCCTTAAATAGTTTTTGGGCTCACTATCCAAGGGTACAAATACTTGGCTGACCTGACTTAAGAGTGTTCGTCTTTGTTAGGACCACATCAGAAAAAATCTGGACACTTTAATCTTAGTTTCATCAGTTTTTACATTCCCCATAATCCTAACTCTGATTGGACCTCTGGTGGCGTATGAATTACAGGAAATTCCTTCCCTGAGTTCCATTCTAAGCCTTGGGAGAATTTAATATTCCAAACTCTGTAAGGGGAGGCTGGCCCTTCCTGCACTCTTTATTAGCCAGGTTTTAAATAAATTTGGTATTAGTTCTTCCTTGGTTTATCGTCCCTGCAAATTATCCATATATAAGTTCTCTTCCCTATTCTGGGCTATCAGACACTTAAAATGGTACTGAAATGTTTTATTTAAATAAAAAGGCTTGAGCAAGAGCACCAAACATAACTGACCTGACTTAACCTATGTGTGGCTAGGGGGCTAATCTCCTGAGATATATTTTCAGGCCATAGGAATTTTGTGAATTTCTGTCTTCTTGTCTTCTTCCCTTATACTAATCTTAGGAAAGCCTTAGATATATCAGCCACATAGGCCGAATTTATCTGTTCTGAAATTTTACTAGACATCCTCCTGTGATTGACAAGAGATTCGGTCCTGTCCTGAAGTTCTTCATTGTAAGCATACCATCTTTTTTTAGTTTTGAAACAACATGAAAAGCTATTCTAATGGGGGTTGTGGTTGATGAATCTTTGGCCACGGCATGTTGGGGTATAATGTCCTATATTAATGATTTACTGCTCCGTCCAGTTTTTTTCATAAAGTCCATCCCTTTAATTGATCTTGAATCATCTTATCATATCACTCCAATTTAGACTGATTTTTCTTCAGTTTTTTCTTATTTAACTATTTAATTGGCTCTTAACTATGTGTATAATTGGAGGTACACAGGACATCTATTTGCCAAGGTAGTCCTCTTCATATTTCCATTTTTACATAATTGACAGGGTGATCATAGTGTTCTATAGTATTTTGATCCTCTGTAGTACTGTTCAGGTTCTGATACCGATAGTTTTCTAGCTCCCATAATTTTTGTGCACCGGGGATATCCCCTTTTTATCCAATAACTCATTGATTGAGTGGGTTACTAATGAAGTTTTTCTATTCTACAACCAAGAGGGTTGTGCATGACTAGGAATGCATTCCTCTTGTTTTGGCTGGTGAGTTGGGTTTTGTGGGATAGGTCCCATTATAACATCACCACCGGCACTGGTGAACATGGAATGTTATATCTTATTGATGACCTTTTGTTATGAATCGCCCAAAATAAGCAGCGCCGTATTATTAATTGGTATGGCCATCAACATCCTCAGGTATTTCTAACTAGTCTAACACATTTCTCTTTCACATTCAGCTGTAATTTTAGTCCTTTTACAGTTAATTTTATACGATGTTATTAACTACAGCAGCTACCCTAAATTTATATTGAACTAATTGACCTAGTGGTCGAACAATGTCAAAACTTTTTTAGCTTCTTTGTTGGCCAGAAAGCCCGAAATGGCTAAGTTCACCTTGCTAATTATAGGTAGTTGTAATAGATCAACTAGCTCTTCGCTAATAAATGATCTTTGTGCATCACTGTCAAACATTTGTTTTTCACATGGCTGAATACCATTGTTACTCACCTTTCATTCTGCCGTAGGGTTCGGCGGATGAACTACTCATACTAGTTTACTGGTGCCATTTTAAAACGACCGTAGGGTCTGTTCTCACATCACCATTAGGATCATAAGGCTATGTGATTAATTGTGATTTCTACACTTCTTACAAATCCCAGACTAATAGACAACGCTTGTATTGCTGTTTACCACAAGAAGGCAGGTTAGGCATTTCCCAGGTCCATTAACCTTTGAGGCCTAGAGACATATCTGGTATATATTACAAGTGGAGGGTGGATGTTCTTCCTCCAGAAAGCCACATTTTTTTCTCTGACGTTCACTGGTAATAACCCTATATTGAGGAATAAGCAACCCTGTTCTTTTGAGTAGGTCTTAGTGGTGGTTTACCGGCTGTCTAGTTTGATACTACCTTCCTAGCCGGGTTTCTTTGCTCCCCATCGTAACTTAGTAGGATGCGGGGTAACTACCCACCAATGAGGGCTCTTTAAACTCTAAAGGTTGCTGAATATTGCTGATTACCTTTAGGTCTAGTTTCTCAATCTCCCTGTGGGGTTGTTTTTCTTGCTCAT
>JACEEZ010025637.1:0-20000 GCA_016584305.1 Chionoecetes opilio | reverse complement strand
TTTATATATATGTGTATATATATATATATATCTGATGTAGGTATGTGCATATTCTTCCCGATTTCACGCTTGACAACTTTGGTCAACATTTCAGCTCTCGCCCCGTTTTCTTTTCATCGAAATTGGCAAAATTTAGCGCCAAAGTTTTTGGTTGTGAACCCCCTAAGAAATACAGTTTTTTTTGTGTGTTTTTCCTTGATTGCACGAGCTTACCATGATTGATGGGGGGAAGGAAGTAGTACACACATTGACCCCTCACCTCGAAAAAGGGGGGTTGCAGAAACCATTCTCGAAAATTCTCGGAACATTTCTGAAATCACGTATATTCCGCGGAAATGGATATGTGTTTTTTTCGTGACAGGTCGCCAAACGCTCGTCAATTTTGTCTGAAGGCGAGTGAAATTAACCTTGAACTAATAAAATAAGTTTCTTTAGTTATTTATCCCGTCTATATGTCGAATTTTGATAAGTTTTTATGGATGTAGCAACAATTTTATCCAGGCTTCTGTATCGTGTCAATGCACTGTTTTTCATTTCGTTGTTCGTTTCGTTCTGTTTGTTTGTTTGGTAATTATGGAGAGAGTTTCATCATCACCGTTCGTTTTCAGCCAACCAACTACTTTTTCTTGGCCTACAATATGTCTTGTTCTATGGTGCTAGTTTTATTTTCGCAAACCCTACCTAACCTTAGTTTTTTAATGAAACCTAACCCAACCTAACCTACCTACCTAACCTAGCCCTAACCTTACAGGTTTTTAAAGAACCTAACCTAACCTTAACCACAAATCAATAATTTTTTTTTTTTGGGGGGGGGGTTTGTTGCGCAAATAACTAGCACCATTAGAACGCCCTATTGTAGCCAAAAAAGTAGTTGGAGTCTCTGAACGACCGTGGAAACTCCCTCCATATTAAACCGTTTGTTTTTTCGTTCGCTCCGATTGTTATTTGTTTGTTCTTCGTTTTCTTTAGTTTTTTTGTTCGCATTGTTTATTTTTGTTTGTTCATATCAATTTTGCTTTTTTTTTTTGTTTTTTTCGTTTGTTGGTTGTTTTTTTCTTGTTTTTTTTTCTTCATTATGTTTGCTTTTTTTTGTTTGTTGTTTCCGTTCATATGTTTTTTTTTGCTTTCATTTATTTTGTTTTTGTTTGTTATGTTTGTTTTATCATTTGTTGTGTTTGTTTGTTTCCTGTTTTGGTTGTTTCGTTCGTTGTTCGTTAATGTCGTAAACTTAAAGTGTGGAGGCGTTTCTGTTTGTTTGTTTTTTCATTCGTTTCGCTTGTTATTTTTTTCATCTTTTTTTAAATTACTTGACTGATAATGTTTGTTTCCCAATAATCTATTGATTTTTCTTTTTCCTCCTTTTGATTTATTTACAGATATCTCTTTATGGTGATATCACAAGAACATGTAAACCCATCCCCTATTAATTAGACTTGCTCACCAAAATCTCCTGGTAGTGAAAACTTCAAACCTGGATCGTTGATTTACTAGCTCAGCAAGTGTCTCCTGTTTTAGTAAGTTAGTTTTGGAATACAAAATATTGAATGACAAACTTCATGCTCGTGTTCTTTGTAATTTGGATTTAAAAGATCATGAATGTTTTCATTACAAACTTTATAAAATGAACCAATTGAGCAATCAATCAAGTTTTATTTTCCATAAGAAACTCTTAGTAAGAACACTTCTTAGACAACATCATAAAGGGAAAAATCTGCAATATTTAAACTTCTGGTGGTGTTTTGTAACACATTATTAATTGCAAAAAAATTTTTCATCAACTATATTGTCACAAAAATGAAATTGAAATAAATGTTACTTTTTTTGTTTTTTTCCCTAAAACTTGGGAAGTAGACTTTGTACAAAAGCAACATTTGGCGTTTGTTTTTATTCATTATACATTTCTATTTGCATCAATAGGGTTTCTTTGCTGATACCATGCCGAACGGAGATCCCCACCCCCTGCAAAGCCCGGACTGGCTTCAACATCTGAGGATGTGTATAGTTCTGCCCCTCCTGAAAGAGAAGACTTGAAGATAGGACATGGGCTCCTTTTGTTTTGTGATCATGATAAGTCGTTGCCAAGACCATCCACTCTCTCTGTGCACTACTTCCAGCAACATGTACGACTGCCAATCTTAATGCCAACCAATGATTAACACATTTGAATCATTCAGGAATCTAGGTAGGAGATGACACAACTGAAATTTGTGTGAATTTCCTGTAAATGAACCATTCACAGCATTTTCATCACTCTAATCCGCAGAACCTGAGGAATAGACCTCAGAACATCAGGATTGTGTGTCATTGCAACATGGAAAACCATTGAACCAGGTCCTTTCACCCCAACAGACACCAGGAACTGCAGGTTTTCCTGACCTTGTCCTGACTCGATTCCAGGACCCTTCATCAGATTTTGTGGCGTGCAAGTTGAAACCATTGAACCATGTCCTTCCCCCCACAGACACCGACCTCCGGTGTTCCAGGACTATTCACCAGACGCTGTTTAAGGATCTTCATCAGGCCGCTTGAGGTGGTAGATCTTCCCCTCCAATTGAAGTTTAAAAAAAAGAATTGACTCGTTTCACGACCGCTCAGCGCGGAAAAAAAAGATATATTGGAAACGGATCAAAAAGCTGCATGAAGAAGTGAATATTCAAAAGTAATCAGATTAAGTATCTCAATCAAATATCAAAATGGAACAAACCTCCAAAATGAAGCAAAAAGATGCAAATAACAACTGCTGCTAAAAGAAATGAAAGGAACTTAAAAAAAGTTCCAATGTCGGAGTCGAGACAAGAAAACTTAAAGCAACTTCCGGATAAAATCACCACGGATCAAACCATCCAAACAAAAGAAAATCGGAAGAAAAGCGACCAGTACTACTGTGTCTACAGCTCCGTAACATAAATCTGAAGAAAGAGTTGGAAACAAAAATATGAACAGGACAATGCTTATGATAATCAAATATGTGAAACTCAGACAAGATAGGTCAGATGAAAAGAGAAAAGTCAAGAAATAGATACCAAAGAATCGATGGAAAAACTTATGTTTGTGACACCGTAGATGTTTTACGATGCATAGTCATCAGGTTCCCACAAAAAACATATCAGATCTCATCGAAAATCAATATAAGAGAACAGGTCCAGAACTTTATTTTTGTCCCTCATCGTACAACTACTGAGGGCAAATGCCATAGAATTGGATGTCCATCGCTGATTAAAGGGTTGCAGAGGTGCATGAAAACACACAATTTGACGTTAGGGTTTGATGCGCTACCCAGAGGGGTTTTCATATAAATTCCATCCCTTTCACAAACACAAACTGATTGTGAAGTGTTAGCTATAGATCAACTTCCATGGAGGGACAGCAGATGACTACTGCACCAATTTGTGTCGTCATTGATAATCTGGCACACACCTATTCAAGCTTCACCAAGAAGAGTTTGCAAGATTGCAGAATCACAAATAACTGAACACATAACGAACAAACACAATACTGACAGAGCTGCTGTTACCATGCCGCTATTAATAAATTGGGGCTCAAACTGGAACAAAACACTGAATGAATTAAACGTCACCTCATCCCATTAGATTCAATCTCCACAGCTTTGCCGCTCAGCTTTAAAGTCCCTAGAAACCACAAATGATCAGTTGTTTTGGGATGACTAGTAAATTGCTGGCCATATAGTTTCTTTCAAGTGAATAAACTAAGGTTCAAGACGGTAAGCGGGAGACCAAATCTTTAGGTATTTTTTGAGACATACCTTCCAATGGGACTTATCCCCCGTTATCGTGGAACCGTTTAACCTATTTTGTTCCATATTTTGTGGCATATTCCATCTCATTATGCTTGTTCTTGATTTTTTAAGAATGGCCCCATGTCCTGTGGAGGGCTGAGGGACAGCATCAAGAAGACTTTTTTGGATAGCGAGACTGCAAAGGATTGAAATCCAGTGTCCTGGGGCTCCTGGGGGAAGCTCCTCGGGCCTGATGACGGTGTTTTACACAGCAGCAGATACTGAAATTGATCATGTTGAGGGATCAATCGTATCAAGATCTTACTGGAACGCTTAAAGACACCAGCAGAGAATCCACTTGCTACATTAGCATTTACAAACAGATTTCTTTGGAAACAATCAGCAGATTTTTCAGATGTCATAACTTGCAAGCCTAACAACAGAACAGCCTGCAATTTACAGTTTTTGCAGACATGATGGGTGTATGGCTTGAAAGCAACTATTGCAGTTCTTACCGACAGTATACCGTACTTTCACATGGAAACTCACAGATCAACTAAAGAGATGAAACATCATCTGCTCGCCTCCATAATTAGACGCAAGAGGATGTGATGGGTATGTTTAGCGCAGCGCAAGGAGCGTGCAAAATGCATCGCTGGTTGTCTTAGTGGCTTAGGATGAGAGCACGAAAATAAAGTAGTAGCATACTTGGATGGCATGTACAAGGCGAAGAGAGAGAGGGTTCTTACATGGGCAATACCAAGACAAGGCTAAAGATAAATATCCAGAAACGGAAACAAATTGAGAATACAAGGCACTTTCAAGAAGAGCGAAAATAAAAAAGCAGCGAAAACTGAAAGTGAACAACGGCAACTGAGAAAGCGGCTAAGAAAGTGGACATAACGACATTACACGTGAATTCCCCGAGCTTCCCGAGCAAGACACTACGTATTAAGGACATCTTGACAGCATCAATAGTGGGTAGAGACGTATGTACAACGTGGTATGACAGTGAAACTAAACAGTCATGAGGTCTGGTGTGGTAGAATCGAAATTAAAGAAAGGTGTCATAATTAACACTATGTCCAAGCCTACTGGAACCAGGCTAAATCATATGAGCATGCCACTGACTATGATAAGTTTTAAAATGGACACCTTTGCAGCTTTTTTTTTTTTCATTTTCAGGGGATGTGATTTTCTGATTAAGAGATAACAGAAATATGGGTACTTGCAAGTTTTGTATAAATTTGCTAGTTTGTAAATTAAAGGAGTAAATTGCAGGGTTAGACACATGATACAACATTAGAAGACACATGTATATAATGAGTAACACACACGTTTGTGTGACCACTGATTTATTATGACTTCAAATTAACACAAACTTTACCATATTTATCATAACTAATATATAGTCAAAAACGATTGCTTCCTCGAGGCACTCAAACCAGACTTAGTCCTGCCAATTAAATGTTTGAAGTTATTTATATTAGCCATTGAAGAAACCATACTACCTTTGAAAAGATTTAAAAAATCCTTTAAAATGATTGGGTTAATCAGCCATCTGGTTGTAGAATTATGAAAGTTACTGCCTCTAACGTTCCATAATCTAAACCAAGATGGCTGCATCTAACCCTCATTTTTAAAGGATTTTTTTTAACATTCTCTAAGAGAGTGCACAGTTTACTCTGCCTCGAGGAAGGAATCCAGACTACTAATGACAGCCATTTTTGTATTTTGGTGGCCATATTGGGTTTATCTCAGTAATATACACTGCAGGCATGGTTTTCCATTGACCTTTCATTCTTTATGTGTAATAAACTTCTATGCTATCTTATAATACAATTTTATGCATAAGTTTTTTATGTAAACATGATGGCGGTCCATTCTTGGATTTTGGCGGCCATCACTGATTTTATAAGGGGCACTAGGTTCTCGAATAAGCGCCCGCACCTTTTTGAAACGTTATATATTTGGCTAGTGTTCATGATCCAAATTTTGTTTTTAGCGGTCACAATAATTCCTATTGTTTTATAAATACAAAAATATGCCCAAAAGCCAACTTCTATTTGAAATGTAACTTTCTTATTTTGGAGTCCTGGAGGTCATCTTGGTGTCATTGCCATAGTTTGTTCAGACCTTTCCTGATACTCTTGCAATAGCAATTAACAATTTTGAAATTTATTCCCACATACCTAATTATGTGTATATATAGTATATAATATATTATATATATATATAATCATATATATATATTCTATATATATACATATACATTACATATGTATATGTAGAATATATATATATGATATACATATGTATATCATATATCTATATAAATATATATAATATATTATATATATATATATATATATATATTATATATATATATATATATATAATATATATTATATATATATATATTATATATTATATATATATATATATATATATATATATATATATATAGATATATATACTATTAATATATATATAAGTTATATAAATATATATATTATATCATATAGTATATATTATATATTCTATATATCTATATATATATATATATATATATATATATATTATATATAGATATAATATATTATATATTATCTTTATATATATATATATATATTATATATATATATAATATATATATATCAGCCGAGAGGGAAAACTAGGGATGGAGATTGTGTTGGAGATATATATATATATATATATATATACATATATCATATATATATATATATACTATTATATATATATATATATAATAGAGCTATATTATATATATAGAATATATATATGATACATTATTATCTATATATAGTATTATATGATATATAATATATTCTATTCTATATATATTTATATATATATATCTTATATATATTTCTATAATAATATCTATATATATATATATTATATACAAACAAAAAAAAAAAAAACATATGTATATATATATATATATATTTATATATATATATACATATCCTATGTTAGATATAGATTTATATATATATACATATGTATATGTATATATATATATTATATATATTTATATTTATATATATATATATCTCCATATGTATATGTATTATATTATTATATATATATATATATATATATATATATTATATACATATACATATGATATATATCTATCATCTTATATATATATATAAGATTATACTATACTATGTCTATTGTAATATATATATATATATCTATATATAATTATTATATATATAATATATATATATACTATTATTTATATATATATATATATATATATATATACTACATCTTATATCTATATATATCTATTAGAATCAATACAGTATCCATATAGTTTATATGTAGATGCTATATATATATATATAGTCTATATCTAATATATATATAATATTATGTATATATATATATACACCCCAATATTTAGGTATGTGGGGAATAATTTCAAAATTGTTTAAATGCATATTGCAAGATGTCTCAGTGGAAAGGTCTTGAAACCAACCTATGCAATGACACCAAGATGACACTCCTAAGACCTAAAATAAGAAAAGTTACATCAATAGAATTTGGCTTTTTTGGGCATATTTTTTTGTGTATTATAAAACAATAGGATTATTGTGACCGATAAAAATTTGGCCATCATGACACACTCATCCAAATATATTAACGTTTCAAAGTTGCGGGCGCTTATTCGAGATAACAGTGCCCTTATAGATCCAGGATGGACCGAAAAATCCCAAGATGACCGCCATCTGTGTTACATAAACTTAGCTTAAATTTGGTATTTATAAGATATCCATAGGAAGTTTATTAACACATAAGGAATGAAAAGGTTCATGACCCATCCTGCAGTGTATTATTACTGAGATACTCCCATAGGCCACCACAAATACAAAATGGCTGTCATTAAGTAGTCCTGATGTGGCCTTCCTCGAAGGCAGTAAACTGTGCACTCTTAGAGAATGTAAAAAAAATCCTTTAAAATGATGGGTTTAGCGCCATCTTTGTTTAAGAATTATGAAAGTTAGAGAATGTAACTTGTCATATTCTAAACCAAGATGGCTGATTTAACCCATCATTTTAAAGGATTTTTTTTATCTTCAAGTAGTATGAGTTTTCAATGGCTAATATAATAACTTCAACATTTTTATTGGCATGACTAAGTCTGGTTTGAGTGCCTCGGGAAGGCAATCGGAACTATTATATTAGTTTTAATGATAAATATTGGTAAAGTTTGTTTGTAATTTGAAGTCATAATAAATCAGTGTGTCACACAAACGTGTGTGCTTACTCATTATATACATTTTGTCTTCTGAATGTTGTTTCACTGTGCTATACTCCTGCAATTTAACCCTTAATTTAAACTTTAGCAAATTTTACAAAAATTGGCCTTACCCATATTTATGTTATCTCTTAACAGAAAAGAACATCCCCTGAATAAAGAAAGCTGCAATGTCCCATTTGTAAATATCATAGTCGTGGCATTCTCATATGATTTATCCTGGTTCCAGTAGGCTATGACTAGTTTTCATTATGAAACCTTTTCTTTAAAATTTTTCGATTCTTACCACACAGACTCATGACTGTTAGTTTCACTGTGCATACCACGTGTGACATACGTCCTCTACCCACTATTGATGCTGTCAAGATGTCCTTTAATACTGTAGTGTCTTGCTCGGGAAGCTCGGGAATTCAACGTGGTAATGGTCGTTTAATGTCCACTTGTCTTCCGTCCGCTTCTCAAGTTGCCGTTGTCCACTTTCAGTTTTCTTCTGCTTTTTTTATTCGCTCTTCTTGAAAGTTCTTTGTTATTTTCAATTTTTGTTTCCGTTTCTGGATATTTCTCTTTAGCCTTGCTCTTGGTATTGCCCTGTAATAACCCTCTCTCTCTTCTCCTTGTACATCCATCCAAGTATGCTTACTTAACTTTATTTCTTTCTTGCTCTCATCCTAGCCACTAAGAACCAGAGACTGCATTTTTGGCACGCTCTTGCCGCCTGCGCTAAACCTACCCATCCCCTCCTCTGCGTCTATATTATGGCGAGCGATGATGTTTCATTCGTTGTTGATCTGTGAGTTTCCATGTAAGTACCGCTTTATACGGTCGTTCAGAACTGCAACTATTTGCTTTCACGCATCACCCATCATGTCTGCCAAAAACCTGTAAATTTGCAGGCTGTTCTTTGTTTAGGCTTGCAAGTAATGACATCTGAAAAAATCTGATTGTTTTCCAAAGAAATCTGTTGTAAATGCTAAATGTAGCAAGTGGATTCTCTGCTGTTGTCCTTTAAGCGTTTCCAGTAAGATCTTGATAAGATTGATCCCTTCAACATGATCAATTTTCAGTATCTGCTGCTGTGTAAAAACACCGTCATCCAGGCCCTGTTTAGGAGCTTCCCCAGGAGCCCCAACACTGGATTTCAATCCTTGCAGTCTCGCTATCAAGTCTTTCTTGATGCTGGTCCCCTCAGCCCTCCACAGGAACACTGGGCCATTCTTGAAAACTCAAGAACAAGGCATAATATGATGGAATATGCCAGCAAAATATGGAACAAAATATGTAACGGTTTTTCCCACGATAACGGGGATAGTCCCTGGAAGGTTATTGTCTTCCAAACTACCTTAAAGCCATTTGGTCTCCCTTTACCGGCCCTTGATACCTTCAAGTTATTTCACTTGAAGAAACTATATGGCCAGCCATACCGTCATTCCCCAAACAACTGATCTTTGTGGTTATCTAGGGACTTTAAAGCTGAGCGGCAAGCTGTTGGGATTGAATCTATGGGGTGGAGGTGACAGTTTAATTCTTCAGTGGTTGTTCAAGTTTGAGCCCAATTTTATTAATAGCGGCATGGTTAACAGCAGCTCCTGTCGTCATTTGTTTTTGTTATGTTTTCAGTTTATTTGTGATCTGCAATCTTGAAACTCTTCTTGGTAGCGTCACAGCTTGAATGGTGTGTGCCAGATTTTATCCAATTGACGAACAAATTGTGTTGCAGTAGTCATCTGCTGTCCCCTCCTGCAGTGATCTATAGCTACCACTTCACAATCGTTTTTTGTTGTGAAATGGGTCATGGACATTTATATGAAACCCCTCTTGGGTAGTCGCATCCAAACCCTAACGTCAAATTGTTTGTCTTTCATCGCCACCTCTGAGACCTTTACAAATTCATCGATGACCATCCAATTCTATGGCCATTTGCTGCAGTAGTTTGACGATGAGGGACAAAATAATTTTTGGGCCTGTTCTCTATATTGATTTTCGATCGAATCTGATATGTTTTTTTGTGAACCGATTGACTATGGCATCGTAAACCATCATTCGGGTGTCACAACTATAGTTTTTCCATCGATCTGGTATCTATTTCTTGGAAAACCCTTTTTGTTTCTTCTTTCATCTGACCTATCTTTTCTTGGAGTTCACATATTTGACTTCTCACAAGCCCTTTGTCCTGTTCATCATTTGTTTCCACTCTTTCTTCCAGATTTATGTACTGAGCTGTAGACACAGTAGTACTTTGTCGCTTTCTTCCGCGTTTCTTGTTTGGATTGTTTGATCCGTTTGTGCTTATTCCCGAAGTTGCGTTAAGTTTTTTGTCTCTGATCCCGATTGAACTTTTTTTTAAGTTCCTTTATTTCTATTTAGCAGCAGTGTAATTCTGGATCTTTTTGCTTCATGGAGGTTTGTTTCCTTTTGGTATTTTGATTAGATACTTATCTTATTTACTTTTTGGAATAGTCATTTCTCTTGCAGCCTTTTTGATCCGTTTCAATATAATCTTTTTTTCCGCGCTTGATCGATGTGGAAACGAAGTCAATGTCTTTTTTTTTACTTCAATTTGTGAGGGGTAAGATTAACACTCTAAGCCTTGATGTGAAGATCCTTTACACAGAGTCTGGTGAAAGCTCCTGTGTAACACCCCAGGTCCCGTGTCTGTTGGGGGAAGGACCTGGTTTCAAATGGGTTTTTCAACTTGCACTGCCACAAAATCTGATGAAGGTCCTGGAACCGTAGTTCAGCGACAGGTCTCAGAACACCTGAAGTTCCTGGTGTCTGTTGGGGAAGGACCTGGTTCAATGGTTTCCATGTTTGCACCTGACACACAATCCTGATGTCTGAATGTTTCTTTCTCAGTTCTTGCTGATTGAGGTATGTAAAATTGCCCTGTGGAATTGTTTCATTACAGAATTCCACAAATTTCAGTTTGTCATGGTCTCTGGTAAAACTACGAGTAGGAGGGGGGGGGGACGGTACCCTAATTCCTGAATGATTCAATGTTTTAATCATTGGTTCATAAGATTGGCAGTAGTACATGTTGCTGGAAGTAGGTCACAGAGAGAGTGGATGGTCTTGGCAACTGACTTATCCAGATCACAAAACAAAAGGAGCACATGTCCTATCTTCAGTCCTTCTCTTTCAGGAGGGGCCATCAACTTATACACATCCTTCAATGTTGAAGCGCACGTCCGGGCTTTGTCAGGGGGTGGGGGCTCTCCGTCTTCGCGCATGTTCAGACAGAAACCCTATTGATCAAATAGAATGTATACTTATATAGGAACACATCCAAATGTTTGCTTTTGTACAAAGTCACTTTCCCAAGTTTTAGTTAAAAAAACAAAAAGTACATTTATTTTCATTCATTTTGTGACTAATATAGTTTGATGATCAATTATCATGTGGTTGTACAAAACCACCAGAGTTTAAATTATTGCATGATTTTCCCTTGTATGATTTTTTGGGTCTAATGATGTTTCTTACTAATTGTTTCTTATGGAAAATAACTTGATGATTGATCAATTGGTTCATTTTTAAAGTTTGTAATGAAACAATTCCATGATCTTATTTAAATCCAATTACAAAGCAACACTAGCATGAAAGTTGTCATTCAATTTTTGTATTCCCAAACTAACTTCTTAAAAAACAGGAGCACACTTCTGAGCTAGTATATCAACGATCTTCAGGTTTTTGAAGTCACTACCAGGAGAATTTTGGTGAGCAGTACTAGATAAGGGGTATGGGGTTTATATGTATTCTTGTGATATCACTCATTAAAGAGTATCGGTAAATAAATCAAATGAAAAGAAATCAATAGATTTTGGGAACAACATTATCACTCAGTAATTTAAAAGATGGAAAATTCACAAGCGAACGAATGAAAAACAAACAACGAACGCCTCACACTTTTAAGTTTACGACATTAACGAACACGAACGAACAAACAAACAGGAACAAACAAACACAAACAAATGATAAAACAAACTAACAAACAACAAATAAATGAACAGCAAAACATATGAACGAACAACAACAAAAAAGCAACAAATGAAAAAAAAAACAAGAAAAAAACACCAACAAACAAAAAAACAAAAAAAAAAGCAAAATGAATGAGCCAAAACAAATAACCAAGTCGAACAAACCACTAAAGAAAACGAATGAACAAACAAATACCGCGACACGAAAACAAACGGTAATATGGAGGAGAGTTTTTTCACGTTCGTTTCAGAGACTCCCAACTACTTTTTCCTTGGCCCTACAATAGGTGACTTGTTCTAATGGTGCTAGTTTTTTATTTTGCGCAAAACCCCCCACCCAAAAAAAAAAATTATCTGTTTTGTGGATTAAGGTTAGGTTAGGTTTCTTTAAAACCTGTAAGGTTAGGTTAGGTTTTAGGTTGGTTTTAGGTTAGGTTGGTGGTTGGTTTCATTGTAAAACCATAAGGTTAGGGTTAGGGTTTGTGGCGCATAAACTAGCCCTTAAGAACCAGCACCTATTGTAGGGCAGAAAAAGTAGTTGGTGTCTGAAAACGAACGTGAACTCTCCTCCATAATTACCAAACAAACAACAAACGAACGAACAACGAAATGCAAAACAGTGCATTGACAATCGCTTACCGATAGCCTGAGAAAATTGTTGCTCACTCCTAAAACCTTATCAATTCGACATATAGACGGACAATAACTAAAGAACTTATTTTTAGTGTCAAGGTTAATTTCACTCGCCTTCAGTAAAAATTGACGAGCGTTTTGCGACCTGTCACGAAACACATCCCTCAACCAATATTCACGCGGAATATTACGTGATTTCAGAAATGTTCCGAGAATTTTTCGAGAATTGTATTTATGCAACGATTTTGAGGGGGTCATGTGTGTACTACGTCATTCAAATCTGTGTGAAGCTCGTGCATCACAGGGGAAAACACACAAAAAACTGATTTTCTTGGGGGTTCACAACACACTTTTGCGCTAAATTTTTGCCAATTTCGATGAACAGAAACTCCGGGGCGGAGCTGAAATGTTGACAAAAGTTGTCAACGTGCCAATCGGAGAATATGCACAATCACCATACATATATATAGTATATATATATACACATATATAGTACATATATATATATATATATATATATATATATCTATATATATATATATATTAATATTATATACATACATATATATATAGATATATATAGATATAATATTATATATCATATGATAATATATATATATATATAGACCCATATATACACATGTGTGTATATATATATATATATTTTTATGTTATATATGTGTACATATCATATACTAATGTGTATATATATATATGTGTCTATTATATATATATATATACTATATATATAGTATATATATACATATATATATCTATATGCCTATATCTACCACTATATATATATATATATACTAGGGTGCCATAAAAATAAAAAGTTTGAATTTTTCTCTATCTTGCGTGGATGTGTCATCTATGCAAGAAAACCATCGTACGTCAAATTTTGAAACCTCAAATCGTTTGACATTTATGGGTGGCCGGGGGATTACACTTTGTTATTTACCCATTAGCACTGGCCTATTAAGAGGGGAATGTCATCTCCTGAAAGCGGAACAAGCCGTGACATCCCTTCCCCCAGCAGGGCGCCTGGTCCCCCTCTTGGTGAGTATTAGCCCCTCGTGGGGGGGGTATCATGGGGAGGCCACCCCATTCATTGTGGCCGTCTTGGCCGGGGAGGGAAGCCTATCGAGGTTCCCGGGCGTTGATGGCGATGGGCCTCCACAACTGTAGGAGGAACTGGCGCTTGTTCCTCGTCTTTTGGTCAGCCGGAGGTGAAAAAGATTTAAGTCTTTTCCTAATTTAATACGATGGTTATTAACTGAACAAGCATACCCTCATTTATAATTTCCTAATTGGACTAGTGGTTGAACAATGTCAAAACTTTGAGCTTCTTTGTTGGCCAGAAAGCCCGAAATGGCTAAGTTCACCTTGCTAATTATAGTAGTTGTAATAGTTCAACTATCTCTCCACTAATAAATGATCTTTGTGCACCACTGTCAAACATTGTTTTTCACAATGGCTGAATTACCATTGTGGCTCACCTTCAATTCTGCCGTAGGGACAGTGGATGAACTACTCATATTAGTTACTGCATGCCATTTTAATGACCGTAAGGTCTGTTCTCACATCACCATTAGGACATAGGCTATGTGATGAATGGATTTTCTACACTTCTTACAAGTACCCAGACTAAGGGCTATATTCAAGAATGCTCGTCAAATCCCGGCCGGTGGAGATTCTCCACCGTCGTCCATTGTGGCATCTACAAGAAATGCCCGACCGGTGGATATTTGACAGTCGTACCACACAAGCATTGGCTGCAAAAGCCGTCGTACCAACACAAGCGAGTCCAAGGCTTTATCAGTATTTTGACTGTTTTACACCTATCTAATTCCTTTTACTAGCCTAATTTATCATTTCTGCCATTAAAATAATAGCTTTGTTAGTGTTTGCCACTTATCTGAGGCATTGAGGAAGAAAAAATGGGCCTGAGTGGGCTTGGGACGGGATTTACGTACGTACAACCCCTGTGGACGGGATGTACGTACATCCCGTCCCCAGAACAGTGGCCAGCCGCCAATAAGCAATATCTAATTCCTTTTACTAGCCTAATTTATCATTTCTGCCATTAAAATAATAGCTTTGTTAGTGTTCGCCACTTATCTGAGGCACTGAGGAAAAAAAAATGGGCCTGAGTGGGCTTGGGACGGGATTTACGTACATTCCTGTACGTACATCATGTCCCAGGAACATGTGGCCAGCCGCCAAAAGCAATATGCGGACCACCACCACCACAGCCGCTCTCTTTTGTCACCGCTTCTCACAGCAATATAAGGCCTCCTGCACCTAATTTTACCTTAATTATGACACGTGTGCATTCACAAGGTATGCATGTTACTCTCGGTTGTGTTGAAAACTCACCTGTAATGGTCTGGGAAGAAATAGGATGGAATAGGTGCACATCATAAAGTGCTCATCATAAATAACATAAAAAATATAGCTAAGAAATAGAAGAGAAATGTGGCAGTCAGGTAGATTGTGTTTAATAGAGCCTGGGAAGACCAACCGCTCTCCTAGACATCACCTGGTGAGCCAACTCAGTTATGATAGAGTCAAGGAGGCTATAAATAGGGCTTTGAAAAGGAATTGAAAGGGTATGCAATAGTACACTTTACGCACAGCCTTTGAGGCAGATCTTTTCCGAGATGGGGTGCACTGGACAAGGAGGGTTGTTATTTTGTAAAAGCCAAGTTTATAAATTTCATAAAGTGTCAGAAATGGGAGTGGGATGCTATCCAAGCACTAGGAGGATACTGGTCTGATTAAAGCGATATAAACACCAGTTTCCCCCGCCCCCTTTGGGAAACAACCTTGACTTGGCCGCCGTACTCGCCCGCCGTGTCACAGACAGCCACGGCACGCTGGCCAGCATTGGTAAACTACCATCCGCCAACAATTTTGCGAAGTTAGTTGTTGTGGAAATTATCCACTAAAACCGCTCTAATTTTGAGTAAGGTTAATTTGAATGGTGGAATTTGGCGCCTACCGTCAGGAGTTCGGGATACGACACATATTCCACCTATGTATATATTATAATTGAGGCCTCTTCCATTTGCGACATTTCAAGAACCAGTTCACGAACCCAAGAGTTCAGGCGTTCCATTTGCGCACGAAAACCTGGGTCCGAGGCAAGCGCGTAGTGACTCACCAAAACCCGTGAACTTTCTCTACTCACATTGAGAGGTGGTAGCTTGGGTAGAGTTTTCAGTTCATAACAAACAATGGTCGCCTTGGGCCCTATTTCTCTTATCGTGAAGGTTTTCCGCATGCACGAGTGGGAGAGGATGTCAGACGCATAAAAGAGGCATACATGGCTGGGGAAAGCCACCCTTCCCGCGGTCTTAAACTTGATATGATCCCTTCACATAGCAGCTAGCTGAGTTATATCTTTCGTTATCTCTCTCTCTTCTCGTTATCTCTCTCTCTTCGTTATCTCCCCTCTCGTTATCTCTCTCTCTCGTTATCTCTCTCTCTTCTCCGTTACCCTCTCTCTCTCGTTATCTTCTCTCGTTCTCTCGTTATCTCTCGTTATCTCTCTCGCTATCTCTCTCTCTCTCTCTCTCTCGTTATCTCCCCGCTCCCCTCGTTATCTTTCTCGTTATCTCTCTCTCGTTATCTTCTCTCTCTCTCTCTCTCCTCTCTCTCTCTCTCTTCTCGTCTTCGCCTTCTCTCTCTCTCTCTCTCTCCCTCTCTCTCTCTCTCTCTCTCTCTCTCTCTCTCTCTCTCTCTCTCTCTCTCTCTCTCGTTATCTTCGTTATCCCCTCTCTCTCGTTATCTCTCTCTCTCGTTTATCTCTCTCTCTCTCTCGTTATCTCTCTCTTTTTCCCCTCTCTCTCTCTCTCTCTCGTCTCTCTCTCTCTCTCTCTCCTCTCTCTCTCTCTCTCTCTCTCTCTCTCTCCCCTCTCTCCCCTCTCTCTCCCCTTCCTCTCTCTCTTTTAAATTCCTCGCCAGCTGAGTATTTTTATAAACAAAAACGGTGTTTTTGCGTTCCATTTGTGATACGCGAACCCAACCCTAAACCCCAGAACCCAACCCTGAACTGAAAGAACGGGTTCATGCCACTGACCCTATATAACAGGGAAATCGCGGAAGCCTGGCTCGCACTGGTTCCAAACTGTCCGCCATCTTGCCGAAACCAAAACAAAGCCTTGTTTCTGCGCTCGCGTTGCTGCCCTGGCTGTGTTATCGCCTCGTCATCCCAAAGCTGTGGCTTGCTGTCTGGCTGTGTTATCGCCTCGTCTGCCAAGCTGTGCTGCTATGTCCTGTACAAACAGACCGGGACCTGGAAGTGGCAAATCTTTCCACCTGTAGTAACACCACCACACACACACGCACCCACCACACCCCACACACACACACACCCACCACCCACCCACCCCCACACCACCCACACACCCACCCACACAACCACCCACACCCCACCCACTCCCCACCCAGCCCATCCACTTTTATATCCATCTACCCACTCCAGTCATCCAACTACTAGTTAAAAAAAATAAAGGTGGATATGGTATACTTTTTTTTTATATAAGTTAGAATAGACATAAGTATATTTTTTTATACTTGTTAAAAATTATGGGGAACGGAAGCAGACCTGAGTGCGGTTATGATACAAATGATCATAGGCTTCTAATAACGGTGCTTTTTCTAATGGAATAGCTTTTATTTTGCGAAGAAAAAAAAAGAAAAAAAAAGTATAACCTTTTGGTTAAAGTTAGGTTAGGTTTCATTACAACCTATAAGGTTAGTTGGTTTCATTAAACCTTAAGGGGTTTGGTTAGGTTTCATTAAAACCTATAAGGGTTAGGTTAGGTTTCATTAAACCTTTAAGGTTAGGTTAGGTTTCATTACAACCTATAAGGTTAGGGTTTGGTTTCAAATTTAAAAACCCTTTAAGGTTAGGTTAGGTTTCATTAAAACCTATAAGGTTAGGTTAGGTTTTCATTAAAAACCTATAAGGTTAGGTTAGGTTTCATTAATTTATTTTTTTTTTTGGGGGGGGGTTGCGCAAATAAAACTAACTCCATTGCAACAGCACCCCATTGTAGGCCAAGAAAAAATAGTTGATGTCTCTTAAAAGACCGCAAAACTCTCGTCCATTATTACCAAAAGTTGTTTCGTAGTCTATATGAAACCATAGTCGTTTCGTACACTCAGCTCAGAGTTGAACTTGACTACTAAGTTACGAAACGACACCAGGTATGTACGAAAATACTCAAAATCAGTGTACGAAACTAACTACTTTCAATTCAAAATCCTAAATTTAAAAAAGGTTTTTTGATTAGGCCAAAAGGGTTTTTTATTCATTTAAACTTCCTGTATCCCGAGAGTAGCTTCTATGGACCACTGTGGCTCGTGCGTACTCGTGGCCGCGGCGGGACGGGGCTGGCGCCGTTATGTGGACGAGAACTGCGCGTTTCGCTCATTAGGTCAGACACACAAAACACTCGGGGCTAACACTGCACTCTTAGGCCTCTCTCGCCTTACCACATACACCACATCTGTCACTAAAACACCTGTACGGCCTCGCAACACACCTTGTCCACTACACACCTGTACGGCCTCGCAACACACCTTCACTACACACCTGTACGGCCTCGCAAAGACACCTGTCACTACACCCTGTACGGCCTCGCAACACACCTGTCACTACACACCTGTACGGCCTCGCAGCACACCTGTCACTACACACCTGTACGCCTCGCAACACCCTGTCCTATACACCCTGTACGGCCTCGCAACACCCCCTTCCTACACACCTGTACGGCCTCGCAACACACCTGTCACTACACACCTGTACGGCCTCGCAAGACACCTGCACTACACACCTGTACGGCCTCACAACACACCTGTTTTTCTGTGTATCACCGTAAATAAATGACTTGGAAGGTTCTGTGTTGATGGAAATTTGGGGGAACTGTCTGGGGGTTTTATGACTGGTCAACGTTACTTGAATGATATTATTTGGGGATGATTTGATAAAAGATTACAACTTGAAGGAAAGGATTTAAATTAGTCTTCTGACTTCACTATCTGATTGTAGTGTGACCACTTCTCACTACGGAGAGTACTGAAAAAGGGGTATATTTAAAGGGGAGGGATTAGCTGATATATATATATGTTATATATATATATATATATATATATTATTTTTTATATATATATATATATATTAATACATATGTCATTATATATATATATTTTATATCTATATATATTATATAATTATTTTATATATATATTTATATATATTTATATATATATTTATACATATATATATATATTATATATATATATATATATATTATATATATATAAAATATATTTCTATTTATATATATATATATATCTATATATATATATTATATATTATCTTATTTACTATATATCTTAATATATATATTATATATATATATATATTATATATCTATATATTTTATTATATTATATATATTTATTTATTTTTTTATTTATTTATAGTGGAGTCGCGACCCTAGCGCATCTGCCCTTATGTTTAAAGGAAAGGCGTATGATATTATAGAGACAAGATGGAAATGACAGCAGAGTGGTATATGAAGGTGGATGGATAGGTACAGGAAGAAAAATAGAAGTTTTGTATGGCCTGCAAATGATTTAAATGTTGAAATGGATCTCGATTACAAATCTTCAATCTTCATTCATCTCGTTCTTCATGGCTGTTCCACATGTAAACCCAAATGCGGATTTTTTTTTTTGTTAATAAAAATAACGAAGTCCAAAGTGATTTGTGATTCTCTTTATCATATTACTGGATAACGACATACAAAAATTTTTGGCTTGTAAATTAGAGCATATTGCATATTTAGTAATGTTTTATGGGTGTTGAACAGTCCATTTAGCGGGTAATGGTCTGTGCAACACCTCTAAAACACTACTGTATCTGCAATATGCTTAGAAAGTATAACCGTAAATATTCCTCAATCGGGTTTTCTGTAACAGCGGCAAGTAGGGCATATGTCCTACGTCGGGGCCCCTGGAGGGGCCCGACGGTGAGCCTCTGAGCAAATCCCAGCGGGCCTTCGTCGTACACTTCCCTAGGGCCGCCGGTAAGACATACGGAGGGGCCTCCGGGGGCCCTCCGTCTTTGTGTTTGCTGGGACGCCCTTGACCTCGGGGGCTCCCCAATACACTCCTTGGCAGCCTGTAGAGTTTCACGTTTGAAGGGATCCCACAAATTCTACAGGGTCCCCGAGAGACCGAGCACATCAAACCGATTTGAGACTGCCACCGCATACTCTGAGCACATTCAAGTCCTTCAGTTTCTCAAGCAAACACAGTATGGTTCCTCTTGAGTTCTTCGGACTTTTGA
>JACEEZ010025636.1:20812-37623 GCA_016584305.1 Chionoecetes opilio | reverse complement strand
GGCCTAAAAATTGATTTGCTCCCGCATTTCAGGTAGAATTATTATCCTCCAGTATAAAACAATATGTGAGGATCTGTCATTGAGTGCAGTCTTTGGATCGGGTACATATTTGCAATTTTAGATGGTTTGTGTTGGTCAATCATCTTGGAACTTTTACGGTAATAGAGCTTGAGTTAGATCTGACCATGGTGTCATTCATCTTGGAACTTTTAAGAGTTGTAACAGCTTGGAGTTAGATCTGTGCCATTATTGGTCCCCATATTTGAACTTTTAAGAGTAGTAGACATAAGGTCGGAGTAGGATGGTAGGATCTCTTCAGGATTGGCGATATCGGGCTCCTTCCAACGATGTTCCCCATGATAATTAATATTTTATTAATTAACCAATAGCTATCTATCTTTATTTCTGGTGTGTTTTAGTTTTGTTTCCATTTTTTTCTCCCCTCATATATTCACCTGTATCGCTGTCTCACCTTTCTCATATATCCCTGTTGTTTTGTTGTTGTTGTGGTCTTTTTTTATGGTGTTTATTTGCTGTAATAACTTTTGTTCTCGTTTTTTGTGTTGTTTTTTGATCATCGGTGTTCCTTTGTTTCATGAGGGTGTGTTAGTGTTGTGTGTGTGTGTGTGGTGTGTGTGTTGTGTTGTGTGTGTGTGTGTTGTGTGTGTGTGTGTGTGTGTGTGTGTGTGTGTGTGTGTGTGTGGTGTGTGTGTGTGTGTGTGTGTGTGTGTGTGTGTGTGTGTGTGTGTGTGTGTGTGTGTGTGTTGTGTGTGTGTGTGTGTGTGTGTGTGTGTGTGGTTGTGTGTGTGTGTGTGTGTGTGTTGTGTGTGTTGTGTGTGTGTGTGTGTGTTGTTGGTGTGTGTATTGTGTGTGTGTGTGTGTGTGTGTGTACGGGGTGTGTGTGTGTGTGTGTGTGTGTGTGTGTGTGTGTGTGTGTGTGTTTGTGTGCGATGTGTGTGTTTGTGTATGTGTTTGTGTGTGTGTCTGTGTGTGTGTGTTTGTGTGTGGGTGGGTGTGTGTGTTTTAGTTGTGTTTTATAATTATATTTTGTTGATTTGTGTTTTTGTGTTTCTCTGTCACTCATGGTTCTTTTCCTCCTTCTTGTTTACCTTATTCATTTCCATGTATGCAGTTTCCTCCTGAATGATGTGTATCTTAATACTGATTATTTTCTATTATAATATATCTTTCTATATCACGTTTCCATCTTTTGTATACGTCGTCTTTTATATATATTTATAAATCTTTATTTCTTGTAGATGTTCCTTAAATTTGATTTCATTCCACGCCCTTCATTAATTTCTTGGTCAACACTCTTTATAGACTACCTTCTTCAATTCTTATTCAGGAATTCCTTGTCATAGTCCATCCAGATAACCCGTGGGCTGTGGCAAGCCTTCCTGAAGGCTCTGCTGAGCTACTGCGAAACCGAAACCGCAGTTTTCAATTGCATACAAAAACCAGGCCGACATTCGTAAAAGTCTACTTATTGTGTCACATATACGCCTTGATGTCAGCTCTCGATAACACCACCCAACGCACCATCTACCTCAATTACGATTGTCGCAGATATTTTACCATCCTTGTTAATTTGCCAAAAGCTCTTTGAGATGTAGGCTTGCGTTTGGGATATTTTGTGTCTATCATGGGACTTGTTGAGGGATGTATTCCAAGTATTTATACAGTGGTTTTATATCAAGGTAGCGGTACAACGGAAACTATGCTTACCTTCAGATACGAACTGCATAATACATGAATCATCGTCTGATCTTGGACAAAATCCCGAATTGTGTGGCACCCTTGAATTCCACCTCAACTGTCTCACACGCAAGCGACTTGCTGCCCTTCGCGCCACAGCTCTGTCAAACTCCCAACCACAACCATAACCTCAACCAATACTTTGGTAAAATTAAGAATATGCCGGATGCAGATTTCTACAACCTTGATGTTGATGTGATTTGCATCCAGTCTGTAATGAATCATCTTTTTCTCACATTCCCGCACTGGGTGGCACTAAAAATTGATTTTGCTCCGCAGTTTTCAGGGATAAGAATTATTATCCTCCAGTAATAAAACAAATATGTGGGAGTTGGATCTGGTCTTGTAGTTGCAATCTATGAATCATGCCTATTTGGTCCGTCATTATCTGCAACTTTTTAAGGTAAGAGCAGCTTGGAGTAAGATCCTTAGATGTGGTTGTCAATCCTCTTGGAACTTTTACGGGTAATAGAGCTTGGAGTTCGATCTGAACCATGGTTGGTCATCATCTTGGAACTTTTAAGAGTTGTACAGCCTTGGATTTAGATCTGAGGCCATTATTGTCCCCATATTTGAAACTTTAAGAGTATTAGACTATAAAGGTCGGAGTAGGATGGTAGATATGCTCTTCAGGATTGGCGATAGGGGGCTCCCTCCAACGATTGTTCCCCATGATTTAATTATTATTTATTAATTAACCATTAGCTTCTATCTTATTTCTGATGTGTTTTAGTTTTTTATTCCATTTTGTTCTCCCTCATATATTTCACCTGTATCGCGTCTCACCTTTCTCATATATCCCTGTTGTTTTGTTGTTGTTGTGGTCTTTTTTTTATGGTGTTTTGTTTTTGGGGGGGGATGTAATGGACTTTTGGGACAGAATCGTTTTTGTGTGTTTTTGATCATCGGGTGTTTTCCCTTTGTTTTCATGATGTGGGTGTTTATGGTGTGTTGTGTGTGTGTGAGTGTGTGTGTGTGTGTGTGTGTGTGTGTGTGTGTGTGTGGTGTGTTTGTGTGTGTGTGTGTGTGTGTGTGTTGTGTGGTTGTGGGTGGTGTGTGTGTGTGTGTGTGTGTGTGTGTGTGTGTGGTGTGTTGTGTGTGTGATGTGTGTGTGTGAGTTGTGTGTGTGTGTGTGTGTGTGTGTGTGTGTGTGTGTGTGTGTGTGTGTGTGTGTGTTGTTTTGTATGTTGTGTGTGTGGGTGGTGTGTATGTGTGTGTGTGTGTTTGTGTGTGTAAGTGTGTGTGTGTGTGTGGTGTGTACGTGTGTGTGTGTGTGGGGTGTGTGTGTGTGGTGTGTATGGTGTGTTTTTGTGTGCGATGTGTGTTTTTGTGTATGTGGTTGTGTGTGGTTTTGTCTGGTGTGTGTGTTTGTGTGTAGTGGTGTGTGTGTTTAGTTGGTGTTTTATATTTGGATTTTGTTGATTTGGGGGTGTTTTTGGGTTTCTTCTCTGTACACTCATTTTTCTTTTTCCTCCTTCTTGTTTACCTTATTATGAAATGTTATGCGTTTCCTCCTGATGTGTGTATATTAATACTGATTATTTTCTATTATATATATCTGTTCTATATCACGTGTCCATCTTTGTATACGTCGTCTTTATATATATTTTATAAATCTTTATTCTTGTCATTTCCTTAATTGATTGCTTCCACGCCCTCATTAATTTCTTGTCACACTCTTTATAGACACCTCTCAATTCTTATCAGGAATTCTTGTCATAGTCCATCCAGTTACCGTGGCTGGTGCAAGCCTTTCTGAGGCTCTGGGCTGAGCTACTGCGAAACCGAAACCCGTCAGTTTCATTGCAATACAAAAACCCAGGGCCGACATTCGGTAAAAGTCTCTCTTGGTCCATATACGCCCTTGTGTCAGCTCTCGATGAACACACACCATCTGCTTCATTACGATTGTACGCCAGATATTTACCAATCCTTGGTTATTTGCCAAAAGATCTTGGGATGTAGGTCTTGGCGTTGGAATATTTTGTGTCTATCTTGGGACTTTTGAAGGGATTATTCAAGTATTTATTCAGTGGTTTATATCAAGGTACGGTACAACGGAACCTATGCTTACCTACAGATAAACGACTGCATAAATACATGAATAATCCCGTCTAAATCTTGGGACAAAATCCCAATGTGTGGCACCCTTGTATTCACCTCAACCGTCTCTCGCAAGCGACTTGCTACCCTTCGCCCCAGCTATTTCAACTCCCAACCACAACCATACCTCAACCCAATACTTTTGGGTTAATATTAGATATAATGCCGGATGCAAATTTCTACAACCTTGATGTTGATGTGATTTGCATCCAATTCTGTAATGATCATCGTTTTTCTCACATTCCCGCACTGGTGGCACTAAAAATTGATTTGCTCCCGCAGTTTCAGGGATAAGAATTATTATCCTCCAGTATAAAACAAATATGTGGGAGTTGAATCTGGTCATTGATAGGTGCATCATATTGGAATCTGGTCCATATTTGGTCCGTCATTATCTTGCAACTTTTAAGGGTAGAGCAGCTTGGAGTAAGATCCTTAGATGTGGTTGGTCAATCATCTTGGAACTCTTACGGGTAATAGAGCTTGGAGTTAGATCTGGACCATGGTTGGTCATTCATCTTGGAACTTTTAAGAGTTGTACAGCTTGGAGTTAGATCTGGGCCATTATTGGTCCCCCATATTTGAACTTTTAAGAGTAGTAGACTATACAGGTCGGAGTAGGATAGTAGGATGCTCTTCAGGATTGGCGATTCGGCGCTCCTTCCAACGAGTGTTCCCCATGATTAATTAATTATTTATTAATTAACCAATAGCTATCTATCTTTATTTCTGGATGTGTTTTAGTTTTGTTTCCATTTTTTTCTCCCCTCATATATTCACCTGTATCGCTGTCTCACCTTTCTCATATATCCCTGTTGTTTTGTTGTTGTTGTGGTCTTTTTTTTATGGTGTTTGTTTTGCTGTAATGAGACTTTTGTTCTCGTTTTTGTGTGTTTTTGATCATCGGGTGTTCCTTTGTTTCATGAGGGTGTGTGTTAGTGTGTGTGTGTGTGTGTGTGTGTGTGTGTGTGTGTGTGTGTGTGTGTGTGTGTGTGTGTGTGTGTGTGGGTGTGTGTGTGTGTGTGTGTGTGTGTGTGTGTGTGTGTGTGTGTGTGTGTGTGTGTGTGTGTGTGTGTGTGTGTGTGTGAGTGTGTGTTTGTGAGTTGTGTGTGTGTGTGTGTGTGTGTGTGTGTGTGTGTGTGTGTGTGTGTGTGTGTGTGGTGTTTGTATGTGTGTGTGTGTGTTTGTGTGTGTAAGTGTGTGTGTGTGTGTGTGTGGTGTACGTGTGTGCGTGTGTGTGTGTGTGTGTGTGTGTGTGTGTGTGTGTGTGTGTGTGTTGTGTGCGATGTGTGTGTTTGTGTATGTGTTTGTGTGTGTGTCTGTGTGTGTGTGTTTGTGTGTGGGTGGGTGTGTGTGTTTTAGTTGTGTTTTATAATTATATTTTGTTGATTTGTGTTTTTGTGTTTCTCTGTCACTCATGGTTCTTTTCCTCCTTCTTGTTTACCTTATTCATTTCCATGTATGCAGTTTCCTCCTGAATGATGTGTATCTTAATACAGATTATTTTCTATTATAATATATCTTTCTATATCACGTTTGCATCTTTTGTATACGTCGTCTTTTATATATATTTATAAATCTTTATTTCTTGTAGATGTTCCTTAAATTTGATTTCATTCCACGCCCTTCATTAATTTCTTGGTCAACACTCTTTATAGACTACCTACTTCAATTCTTATTCAGGAATTCCTTGTCATAGTCCATCCAGTTAACCCGTGGGCTGTGGCAAGCCTTCCTGTAGGCTCTGCTGAGCTACTGCGAAACCGAAACCGCAGTTTTCAATTGCATACAAAAACCAGGCCGACATTCGTAAAAGTCTACTTATTGTGTCACATATACGCCTTGATGTCAGCTCTCGATAACACACACCACCATCTACCTCATTACGATGTACGCAGATATTTACCAATCCTTGGTTATTTGCCAAAAGATCTTGAGATGTAGGTCTTGGCGTTGGGATATTTTGTGTCTATCTTGGGACTTTTGAAGGGATTATTCAAGTATTTATACAGTGGTTTATATCAAGGTACGGTACAAAGGAACCTATGCTTACCTTCAGATAAACGACTGCATAAATACATGAATAATCCCGTCTAAATCTTGGGACAACAAATGTGTGGCACCCTTGAATTCACCTCAACCGTCTNTGTGTGTGTGTGGTGTGGTGTGTGTGTGGGGTGTGTGTGTGTGTGTGTGGTGTGTGTGTTGTGTGTGTTGTGTGTTGTGTGTGTGTGTGGGTTGTCGTGTGTGTGTGGTGTGTGTGTGTTTTGTGTGGTGTGTGTGTGTGTGTGTGTGTGTGTGTGTGTGTGTTGTGTGTGTGTCTGTGTGTGTGTGTTTGTGTGTGGGTGGGTGTGTGTGTTTTAGTTGTGTTTTATAATTATATTTTGTTGATTTGTGTTTTTGTGTTTCTCTGTCACTCACGGTTCTTTTCCTCCTTCTTGTTTACCTTATTCATTTCCATGTATGCAGTTTCCTCCTGAATGATGTGTATGTTAATACTGATTATTTTCTATTATAATATATCTTTCTATATCACGTTTCCATCTTTTGTATACGTCGTCTTTTATATATATTTATAAATCTTTATTTCTTGTAGATGTTCCTTAAATTTGATTTCATTCCACGCCCTTCATTAATTTCTTGGTCAACACTCTTTATAGACTACCTTCTTCAATTCTTATTCAGGAATTCCTTGTCATAGTCCATCCAGTTAACCCGTGGGCTGTGGCAAGCCTTCCTGAAGGCTCTGCTGAGCTACTGCGAAACCGAAACCGCAGTTTTCAATTGCATACAAAAACCAGGCCGACATTCGTAAAAGTCTACTTATTGTGTCACATATACGCCTTGATGTCAGCTCTCGATAACACACACCACCATCTGCCTCATTACGATGTACGCAGATATTTACCAATCCTTGGTTATTTGCCAAAAGATCTTGGGATGTAGGTCTTGGCGTTGGGATATTTTGTGTCTATCTTGGGACTTTTGAAGGGATTATTCAAGTATTTATTCAGTGGTTTATATCAAGGTACGGTACAACGGAACCTATGCTTACCTTCAGATAAACGACTGCATAAATACATGAATAATCCCGTCTAAATCTTGGGACAAAATCCCAATGTGTGGCACCCTTGAATTCACCTCAACCGTCTCTCGCAAGCGACTTGCTACCCTTCGCCCCAGCTATTTCAACTCCCAACCACAACCATACCTCAACCCAATACGTTTGGGTTAAAATTAGATATAATGCCGGATGCAAATTTCTACAACCTTGATGTTGATGTGATTTGCATCCAATTCTGTAATGATCACTGTTTTTCTCACATTCCCGCACTGGTGGCACTAAAAATTGATTTGCTCCCGCAGTTTCAGGGATAAAAATTATTATCCTCCAGTATAAAACAAATATGTGGGAGTTGGATCTGGTCATTGATAGGTGCATCATATTGGAATCTGGTCATATTTGGTCCGTCATTATCTTGCAACTTTTAAGGGTAGAACAGCTTGGAGTAAGATCCTTAGATGTGGTTGGTCAATCATCTTGGAACTTTTACGGGTAATAGAGCTTGGAGTTAGATCTGGACCATGGTTGGTCATTCATCTTGGAACTTTTAAGAGTTGTACAGCTTGGAGTTAGATCTGGGCCATTATTGGTCCCCATATTTGAACTTTTAAGAGTAGTAGACTATACAGGTCGGAGTAGGATGGTAGGATGCTCTTCAGGATTGGCGATTCGGCGCTCCTTCCAACGAGTGTTCCCATGATTAATTAATTATTTATTAATTAACCAATAGCTATCTATCTTTATTTCTGGATGTGTTTTAGTTTTGTTTACCATTTTACTCCCCTCATATATTCACCTGTATCGCGTCTCACCTTGACTCATATATCCCTGATGTTTTGTTGTTGTGGGTTCCTTTTTTTATGGTTTGTTTGTTTTCTGTGTTAATAAGACTTTTGTCTCGTTTTTGTGTGTTTTTGATCATCGGGGGTTCTTTGTTTCATGAGGGTGTGTGTAGGTGTGTGTTGGTGGTGTGTGTGTGTGTGTGTGTGGTGTGTGTGTGTGTGTGTGTGTGTGTGTGTGTGTGTGTGTGTGTGTGTTGTGTTTGTGTGTGTGTGGTGTGTGTGGTGTGTGATGTGTGTGTGTGTTGTGTGTGTGTGTGGTGTGTGTGTGTGTTGTGTGTGTGTGTGTGTGTGTGTGTGTTGTGTGAGTGTGGGTGTGTGTGAGTTTGTGTGATGGTGTTGTGTGTGTGTGTGTGTGTGTGGTGTGTGTGTGTGTGTGGTGTGTGTATGTGTGTGTGTGGTTTCGTGTGTGTAAGTGTGTGTGTTGCGTGTGTGGGTGTTGTACGGGTGTGTGTGTATGTGTGTGTGTGTGTGTGTGTGGTGTGGTTGTGTGCGATGTGTTGTGTTTGTGTAGTGTGTGTGTGTGTCTGCGTTGTGTGTGTTTGTGTGTGGGTGGGCTCGTGTGTGTGTTTTAGCTGTGTTCTATAATTATATTTTGTTGATTTGTGTTTTTGTGTTTCTCTGTCACTCATGGTCTTTTCATCCTTCTGTTACCTATTCATTTCCATGTATGCAGTTTCCTCCTGAATGATGGGTATCTTAATACTTGAATATTTTCTATTATAAATTCTTTCATATCACGTTTCCATCTTTGTAACGTCGTGTGTTATAATATAATTATAAATCTTTATTCTGTAGAGTTCCTTAAATTTGATTTCATCCACGCCCCTTCATAACTTTCTGTTCCAACACTCTTTATAGACTACCGCTTCAATTCTTATTAGGAAATTCCTTGTCATAGTCCATCCAGTTAAACAGTGGGCTGTGGCAAGCCTCCTGAAGGCTCTGCTGAACTTACTGCGAAACCGAACGCAGTTTCAATTGCAAACAAAAACCAGGCCTAATCTCGTAAAAGTCTACTTATGTGTCACATATACGCCTTGATGCAGCTCTCGAAACACACACCACATCTGCCTAACTACGATGTACGCAGATATTTACCCAAATCCTTGGTTATTTGCCAAAAGATCTTGGGATGGAGGTCTTGGCGGTGGGATATTGTGTCTATCATGGGACTTGTGAAGGGATATCAAGTATTTATTCAGCGGTTTATATCAAGGTACGGTACAACGGACACCTATGCTTACCTTCAGATAAACGACTGATAAAACATGTATATCCCGTTCTAAATCTTGGGACAAAATCCCAATGTGGGCACCCATGAATTCACCTCATACCGTCTCTCGCAAGCGACTTGCTGCCCTTCGCCCCAGCTATTTCCAACTCTCAAACCACACAACAAGTTACCTCAACCCAATACGTTTGGGTTTAAAATAGATATAATGCCGGATGCAGATTTCTACAACCTTGATGTTTATGTGATTTTGCATCCAATTCTGTAATGATCACTGTTTTTCTCACATTCCCGCACTGGTGGCACTAAAATGATTTGATCCCGCTAGTTTCAGGGATAGAATTATTATCCTCCAGTTATAAAACAAATATGTGGGAGTTGGATCTGGTCATTGAAGGTGCATCATATGGAATCTCGTCCATATTGGTCCGTCATTATTCTTGCACTTTAAGGGTAGAAACAGCTTGGAGTAAGCTCCTTAGATGTGTTGGTAATCATCTTGGAACTTTTACGGGTAATTAGAGCTTGGGTTAGGTCGGGACCATGCGTTGGTCATTCATCTTGGAATTTTAAGAGTGGTACAAGTTGGAGTTAGATCGGGCCATTATTGGTCAACCCATATTCGAACTTTTTATTAAGAGTAGTAGACTATAAGGTGGAGTAGGATGGTAGGTATGCTCTTCAGGATTGGCGATGCGGCGCTCCCTCCAACGAGTGTCCCCATGATAATAATGATTTATTAATTAACCATTAGCTATCCTTCTTTATTTCTGGATGTTGTTTTAGTTTTGTTTCCATTTTTGTCTCCCCTCATATATTCACCTGATATCGCTGTCTCACCTTCTCATATAGTGCCAAGTTGTTTTGTTGTATGTTGTGGTTTTTTTTATGGTGTTTGTTTTGCTGTTAAGGAACTTTGTTCTCGTTTGTGTGTTTTGATCATCGGGTGTTCCTTTGTTTCTGAGGTGTGTGTTAGTGTGTGTGTGTGTGTATGTTTGTGTGTGTCGTGTGTGTGTGTGTGGTGTGTGTGTGTGTGGTGTGTGGTGGTGTGTGTGTGTATGTGTGTGTGTGGTGTGTTGTGTGTTGTGAGTGTGTGTGTGTGGGTGTGTGTGTGTGTGTGTGTGTGTGCTGTTTGTGTGTGTGTGTGGTGTGTGTATGTGTAGGTGTGTGTTGGTGTGTGTAAGTGTGTGTGTGGGTGGTGTGTTGTGTGTGTGTACGTGTGTGTGTGTGTGTGTGTGTGTGTGTGGTGTGTGTGTGGTTGTGTGCGATGTGTGTGTTTGTGTATGTGTTGTGTGTGTTTCTGTGCCTTGTGTGTGTTTGTGGGTGGTGGGTTGTGTGTTTTAGTTGTGTTTTATAATTATATTGTGTTGAGTTGTGTTTTTGTGTTTCCTGTCACTCAGGTTCTTTTCCGTCCTTCTTGTTTACCTTATTTCATTTCATGTTATGCAGTTTCCTCCTGAAGATGTGTTATCTTAATACTGAGATTTTCTTTTAATCTATCTTTATATATCACGTTTCCATCTTTTGTATACGTCGTCTTTTATATATATTTATAAATCTTATCTCTTGTAGATGTTCCTTAAATTTGATTCATTCCACGCCCTTCATTAATTTCTTGTGTAAACACTCTTTATAGACTACCTTCTTCAATTCTTATTCAGGGAATGCAAGTGGTCATAGTCCATCCAGTAAACCGTGGGCTGTGGTAAGCCTTCATGAAAGGCTCTGGCTGAGCTACTGCGAAACCGAAAACCGCAGTTTTCAATGCATACAAACAACCAGGCCGACATTCGTAAAAAGTTCTACTATTGTGTCACATATACGCCTTGATGTCAGCTCTCATAACACACACCACCATCTGCCTAACTACGATTGTACGCAGGATATTTCACCAATCTTGGTTATTTCGCCAAAATATCTGGGATGTAGGTCTTGCGTTGGGATATTTTGTGTTCTATCTGGGACGTTTGAAGGGATTATTCAAGTATTTATTCAGTGGTTTATATCAAGTACGGTTACAAACGGAACCTAGCTTACCTTCAGATAAACGACTGCATAAATACATGAATAATCCCGTCTAAATCTTGGGACAAAATCCCAATGTGTGGCACCCTTGAATTCACCTCAACCGTCTCTCGCAAGCGACTTGCTGCCTTTCGCCCCAGCTATTTCAACTCCCAACCACAACCATACCTCAACCCAATACGTTTGGGTTAAAATTAGATATAATGCCGGATGCAGATTTCTACAACCTTGATGTCGATGTGATTTGCATCCAATTCTGTAATGATCACTGTTTTTCTCACATTCCCGCACTGATGGCACTAAAAATTGATTTGCTCCCGCAGTTTCAGGGATAAGAATTATTATCCTCCAGTATAAAACAAATATGTGGGAGTTGGATCTGGTCATTGATAGGTGCATCATATTGGAATCTGGTCCATATTTGGTCCGTCATTATCTTGCAACTTTTAAGGGTAGAACAGCTTGGAGTAAGATCCTTAGATGTGGTTGGTCAATCATCTTGGAACTTTTACGGGTAATAGAGCTTGGAGTTAGATCTGGACCATGGTTGGTCATTCATGTTGGAACTTTTAAGAGTTGTACGGCTTGGAGTTAGATCTGGGCCATTATTGGTCCCCCATATTTGAACTTTTAAGAGTAGTAGACTATACAGGTCGGAGTAGGATGGTAGGATGCTCTTCAGGATTGGCGATGCGGCGCTCCCTCGAACGAGTGCTCCCCATGATTAATTAATTATTTATTAATTAACCATTAGCTGTCTATCTTTATTTCTGGATGTGTTTTAGTTTTGTTTCCATTTTTTTCTCCCCTCATATATTCACCTGTATCGCTGTCTCACCTTTCTCATATATCCCTGTTGTTTTGTTGTTGTTGTGGTCTTTTTTTATGGTGTTTGTTTTGCTGTAATGAGACTTTGGTTCTCGTTTTTGTGTGTTTTTGATCATCGGGTGTTCCTTTGTTTCATGAGGGTGTGTGTTAGTGTGTGTGTGTGTGTGTGTGTGTGTGTGTGTGTGTGTGTGTGTGTGTGTGTGTGTGTGTGTGTGTGTGTGTTGTGTGTGTGTGTGTGTGTGTGTGTGTGTGTGTGTGTGTGTGTGTGTGTGTGTGTGTGTGGTGTGTGTGTGTGTGTGTGTGTGTGTGTGTGAGTGTGTGTGTGTGTGTGAGTTGTGTGTGTGTGTGTGTGTGTGTGTGTGTGTGTGTGTGTGTGTGTGTGTGTGTGTGTGTGTGTGTGTGTGGTGTGTGTATGTGTGTGTGTGTTTGTGTGTGTAAGTGTGTGTGTGTGTGTGTGTGTGTACGTGTGTGTGTGTGTGTGTGTGTGTGTGTGTGTGTGTGTGTGTGTGTGTTGTGTGCGATGTGTGTGTTTGTGTATGTGTTTGTGTGTGTGTCTGTGTGTGTGTGTTTGTGTGTGGGTGGGTGTGTGTGTTTTAGTTGTGTTTTATAATTATATTTTGTTGATTTGTGTTTTTGTGTTTCTCTGTCACTCATGGTCCTTTTCCTCCTTCTTGTTTACCTTATTCATTTCCATGTATGCAGTTTCCTTCTGAATGATGTGTATCTTAATACTGATTATTTTCTATTATAATATATCTTTCTATATCACGTTTCTATCTTATATATACGTCGTCTTTTATATATATTTATAAATCTTTATTTCTTGTAGATGTTCCTTAAATTTGATTTCATTCCACGCCCTTCATTAATTTCTTGGTCAACACTCTTTATAGACTACCTTCTTCAATTCTTATTCAGGAATTCCTTGTCATAGTCTATCCAGTTAACCCGTGGGCTGTGGCAAGCCTTCCTGAAGGCCCTGCTGAGCTATTGCGAAACCGAAACCGCAGTCTTCAATTGCATACAAAAACCAGGCCGACATTCGTAAAAGTCTACTTATTGTGTCACATATACGCCTTGATGTCAGCTCTCGATAACACACACCACCATCTGCCTGACTACGATAAACGCAAATATTTACCAATACTTGGTTATTTGCCAAAAGATCTTGGGATGTAGGTCTTGGCGTTGGGATATTTTGTGTCTATCTTGGGACGTTTGAAGGGATTATTCAAGTATTTATTCAGTGGTTTATATCAAGGTACGGTACAACGGAACCTATGCTTACCTTCAGATAAACGACTGCATAAATACATGAATAATCCCGTCTAAATCTTGGGACAAAATCCCAATGTGTGGCACCCTTGAATTCACCTCAACCGTCTCTCGCAAGCGACTTGCTGCCTTTCGCCCCAGCTATTTCAACTCCCAACCACAACCATACCTCAACCCAATACGTTTGGGTTAAAATTAGATATAATGCCGGATGCAGATTTCTACAACCTTGATGTTGATGTGATTTGCATCCAATTCTGTAATGATCACTGTTTTTCTCACATTCCCGCACTGGTGGCACTAAAAATTGATTTGCTCCCGCAGTTTCAGGGATAAGAATTATTATCCTCCAGTATAAAACAAATATGTGGGAGTTGGATCTGGTCATTGATAGGTGCATCATATTGGAATCTGGTCCATATTTGGTCCGTCATTATCTTGCAACTTTTAAGGGTAGAACAGCTTGGAGTAAGATCCTTAGATGTGGTTGGTCAATCATCTTGGAACTTTTACGGGTAATAGAGCTTGGAGTTAGATCTGGACCATGGTTGGTCATTCATCTTGGAACTTTTAAGAGTTGTACGGCTTGGAGTTAGATCTGGGCCATTATTGGTCCCCCATATTTGAACTTTTAAGAGTAGTAGACTATACAGGTCGGAGTAGGATGGTAGGATGCTCTTCAGGATTGGCGATGCGGCGCTCCCTCCAACGAGTGTTCCCCATGATTAATTAATGATTTATTAATTAACCATTAGCTATCTATCTTTATTTCTGGATGTGTTTTACTTTTGTTTCCATTTTTGTCTCCCCTCATATATTCACCTGTATCGCTGTCTCACCTTTCTCATATATCCCTGTTGTTTTGTTGTTGTTGTGGTCTTTTTTTTATGGTGTTTGTTTTGCTGTAATGAGACTTTTGTTCTCGTTTGTGTGTGTTTTTGATCATCGGGTGTTCCTTTGTTTCATGAGGGTGTGTGTTAGTGTGTGTGTGTGTGTATGTGTGTGTGTGTGTGTGTGTGTGTGTGTGTGTGTGTGTGTGTGTGTATGTGTGTGTGTGTGTGTGTGTGTGTGTGATTGTGTGTGTGTGAGTTGTGTGTGTGTGTGTGTGTGTGTGTGTGTGTGTGTGTGTGTGTGTGTGTGTGTGTGTGGTGTGTGTATGTGTATGTGTGTGTTTGTGTGTGTAAGTGTGTGTGTGTGTGTGTGTGTGTGTGTACGTGTGTGTGTGTGTGTGTGTGTGTGTGTGTGTGTGTGTGTGTGTGTGTTGTGTGCGATGTGTGTGTTTGTGTATGTGTTTGTGTGTGTGTCTGTGTGTGTGTGTTTGTGTGTGGGTGGGTGTGTGTGTTTTAGTTGTGTTTTATAATTATATTTTGTTGATTTGTGTTTTTGTGTTTCTCTGTCACTCATGGTTCTTTTCCTCCTTCTTGTTTACCTTATTCATTTCCATGTATGCAGTTTCCTCCTGAATGATGTGTATCTTAATACTGATTATTTTCTATTTTAATATATCTTTCTATATCACGTTTCCATCTTTTGTATACGTCGTCTTTTATATATATTTATAAATCTTTATTTCTTGTAGATGTTCCTTAAATTTGATTTCATTCCACGCCCTTCATTAATTTCTTGGTCAACACTCTTTATAGACTACCTTCTTCAATTCTTATTCAGGAATTCCTTGTCATAGTCCATCCAGTTAACCCGTGGGCTGTGGTAAGCCTTCCTGAAGGCTCTGCTGAGCTACTGCGAAACCGAAACCACAGTTTTCAATTGCATACAAAAACCAGGCCGACATTCGTAAAAGTCTACTTATTGTGTCACATATACGCCTTGATGTCAGCTCTCGATAACACACACCACCATCTGCCTAACTACGATGTACGCAGATATTTACCAATCCTTGGTTATTTGCCAAAAGATCTTGGGATGTAGGTCTTGGCGTTGGGATATTTTGTGTCTATCTTGGGACGTTTGAAGGGATTATTCAAGTATTTATTCAGTGGTTTATATCAAGGTACGGTACAACGGAACCTATGCTTACCTTCAGATAAACGACTGCATAAATACATGAATAATCCCGTCTAAATCTTGGGACAAAATCCCAATGTGTGGCACCCTTGAATTCACCTCAACCGTCTCTCGCAAGCGACTTGCTGCCTTTCGCCCCAGCTATTTCAACTCCCAACCACAACCATACCTCAACCCAATACGTTTGGGTTAAAATTAGATATAATGCCGGATGCAGATTTCTACAACCTTGATGTTGATGTGATTTGCATCCAATTCTGTAATGATCACTGTTTTTCTCACATTCCCGCACTGGTGGCACTAAAAATTGATTTGCTCCCGCAGTTTCAGGGATAAGAATTATTATCCTCCAGTATAAAACAAATATGTGGGAGTTGGATCTGGTCATTGATAGGTGCATCATATTGGAATCTTGTCCATATTTGGTCCGTCATTATCTTGCAACTTTTAAGGGTAGAACAGCTTGGAGTAAGATCCTTAGATGTGGTTGGTCAATCATCTTGGAACTTTTACGGGTAATAGAGCTTGGAGTTAGATCTGGACCATGGTTGGTCATTCATCTTGGAACTTTTAAGAGTTGTACAGCTTGGAGTTAGATCTGGGCCATTATTGGTCCCCCATATTTGAACTTTTAAGAGTAGTAGACTATACAGGTCGGAGTAGGATGGTAGGATGCTCTTCAGGATTGGCGATGCGGCGCTCCCTCGAACGAGTGTTCCCCATGATTAATTAATTATTTATTAATTAACCATTAGCTGTCTATCTTTATTTCTGGATGTGTTTTAGTTTTGTTTCCATTTTTTTCTCCCCTCATATATTTACCTGTATCGCTGTCTCACCTTTCTCATATATCCCTGTTGTTTTGTTGTTGTTGTGGTCTTTTTTTTATGGTGTTTGTTTTGCTGTAATGAGACTTTTGTTCTCGTTTTTGTGTGTTTTTGATCATCGGGTGTTCCTTTGTTTCATGAGGGTGTGTGTTGTGTGTGTGTGTGTGTGTGTGTGTGTGTGTGTGTGTGTGTGTGTGTGTGTGTGTGTGTGTGTGTGTGTGTGTGTGTGTGTGTGTGTGGGGTGTGTGTGTGTGTGTGGTGTGTGTGTGTGTGTGTGTGTGTGTGTGTGTGTGTGTGTGTGTGTGTGTGTGTGTGTGTGTGTGTGTGAGTGTGTGTGTGTGAGTTGTGTGTGTGTGTGTGTGTGTGTGTGTGTGTGTGTGTGTGTGTGGTGTGTGGTGTGTGTATGTGTGTGTGTGTGTTTGTGTGTGTAAGTGTGTGTGTGTGTGTGTGCGTGTACGTGTGTGTGTGTGTGTGTGTGTGTGTGTGTGTGTGTGTGTGTGTTGTGTGCGATGTGTGTGTTTGTGTATGTGTTTGTGTGTGTGTCTGTGTGTGTGTGTTTGTGTGTGGGTGGGTGTGTGTGTTTTAGTTGTGTTTTATAATTATATTTTGTTGATTTGTGTTTTTGTGTTTCTCTGTCACTCATGGTTCTTTTCCTCCTTCTTGTTTACCTTATTCATTTCCATGTATGCAGTTTCCTCCTGAATGATGTGTATCTTAATACTGATTATTTTTATATAATATACTTTCTATATCACGTTCCATCTTTTTATACGTCCCTTAATATTTATAAATATTTATTCTGTAGATGCCTTAATATTTCTACTTTATCTTCA
>JACEEZ010025636.1:15000-19407 GCA_016584305.1 Chionoecetes opilio | reverse complement strand
CATCTCTCATTACGATGTACGCAGAATTTACCAATCCTTGGTTAATTGCCAAAAGATCTTGGGATGTAGGTCTTGGCGTTGGGATATTTTGTGTCTATCTTGGGACTTTTGAAGGGATTATTCAAGTATTTATTCAGTGGTTTATATCAAGGTACGGTACAACGGAACCTATGCTTACCTTCAGATAAACGACTGCATAAATACATGAATAATCCCGTCTAAATCTTGGGACAAGATCCCAATGTGTGGCACCCTTGAATTCACCTCAACCGTCTCTCGCAAGCGACTTGCTGCCCTTCGCCCCAGCTATTTCAACTCCCAACCACAACCATTCCTCAACCCAATACGTTTGGGTTAAAATTAGATATAATGCCGGATGCAGATTTCTACAACCTTGATGTTGATGTGATTTGCATCCAATTCTGTAATGATCATCGTTTTTCTCACATTCCCGCACTGGTGGCACTAAAAATTGATTTGCTCCCGCAGTTTCAGGGATAAGAATTATTATCCTCCAGTATAAAACAAATATGTGGGAGTTGGATCTGGTCATTGATAGGTGCATCATATTGGAATCTGGTCCATATTTGGTCCGTCATTATCTTGCAACTTTTAAGGGTAGAGCAGCTTGGAGTAAGATCCTTAGATGTGGTTGGTCAATCATCTTGGAACTTTTACGGGTAATAGAGCTTGGAGTTAGATCTGGACCATGGTTGGTCATATATCTTGGAACTTTTAAGAGTTGTACAGCTTGGAGTTAGATCTGGGCCATTATTGGTCCCCCATATTTGAACTTTTAAGAGTAGTAGACTATACAGGTCGGAGTAGTATGGTAGGATGCTCTTCAGGATTGGCGATGCGGCGCTCCCTCCAACGAGTGTTTCCCATGATTAATTAATTATTTATTAATTAACCATTAGCTATCTATCTTTATTTCTGGATGTGTTTTAGTTTTGTTTCCATTTTCTTCTCCCCTCATATATTCACCTGTATCGCTGTCTCACCTTTCTCATATATCCCTGTTGTTTTGTTGTTGTTGTGGTCTTTTTTTTATGGTGTTTGTTTTGCTGTAATGAGACTTTTGTTCTCGTTTTTGTGTGTTTTTGATCATCGGGTGTTCCTTTGTTTCATGAGGGTGTGTGTAGTGTGTGTGTGTGTGTGTGTGTGTGTGTGTGTGTGTGTGTGTGTGTGTGTGTGTGTGTGTGTGTGTGTGTGTGTGTGTGTGTGTGTGTTGTGTGTGTGTGTGTGTGTGTGTGTGTGTGTGTGTGTGTGTGTGTGTGTGTGTGTGTGTGTGTGTGTGGTGTGTGTGTGTGTGTGTGTGTGTGTAGTGTGTGTGTGTGTTGTGTGTGTGTGTGTGTGTGTGTGTGTGTGTGTGTGTGTGTGTGTGTGTATGTGTGTGTGTGTGTGTTGGTGTGTTTTAGTGTGTGTGTGTTGTGTGCGGTACGTGTGTGTGTGTGTGTGTGTGTGTGTGTGTGTGTGTGTGTTGTGTGCGATGTGTGTGTTTGTGTATGTGTTTGTGTGTGTCTGTGTGTGTGTGTTTGTGTGTGGGTGGGTGTGTGTGTTTTAGTTGTGTTTTATAATTATATTTTGTTGATTTGTGTTTTTGTGTTTCTCTGTCACTCACGGTTCTTTTCCTCCTTCTTGTTTACCTTATTCATTTCCATGTATGCAGTTTCCTCCTGAATGATGTGTATGTTAATACTGATTATTTTCTATTATAATATATCTTTCTATATCACGTTTCCATCTTTTGTATACGTCGTCTTTTATATATATTTATAAATCTTTATTTCTTGTAGATGTTCCTTAAATTTGATTTCATTCCACGCCCTTCATTAATTTCTTGGTCAACACTCTTTATAGACTACCTTCTTCAATTCTTATTCAGGAATTCCTTGTCATAGTCCATCCAGTTAACCCGTGGGCTGTGGCAAGCCTTCCTGAAGGCTCTGCTGAGCTACTGCGAAACCGAAACCGCAGTTTTCAATTGCATACAAAAACCAGGCCGACATTCGTAAAAGTCTACTTATTGTGTCACATATACGCCTCGATGTCAGCTCTCGATAACACAGACCACCATCTGCCTCATTACGATGTACGCAGATATTTACCAATCCTTGGTTATTTGCCAAAAGATCTTGGGATGTAGGTCTTGGCGTTGGGATATTTTGTGTCTATCTTGGGACTTTTGAAGGGATTATTCAAGTATTTATTCAGTGGTTTATATCAAGGTACGGTACAACGGAACCTATGCTTACCTTCAGATAAACGACTGCATAAATACATGAATAATCCCGTCTAAATCTTGGGACAAAATCCCAATGTGTGGCACCATTGAATTCACCTCAACCGTCTCTCGCAAGCGACTTGCTACCCTTCGCCCCAGCTATTTCAACTCCCAACCACAACCATACCTCAACCCAATACGTTTGGGTTAAAATTAGATATAATGCCGGATGCAAATTTCTACAACCTTGATGTTGATGTGATTTGCATCCAATTCTGTAATGATCACTGTTTTTCTCACATTCCCGCACTGGTGGCACTAAAAATTGATTTGCTCCCGCAGTTTCAGGGATAAGAATTATTATCCTCCAGTATAAAACAAATATGTGGGAGTTGGATCTGGTCATTGATAGGTGCATCATATTGGAATCTGGTCCATATTTGGTCCGTCATTATCTTGCAACTTTTAAGGGTAGAACAGCTTGGAGTAAGATCCTTAGATGTGGTTGGTCAATCATCTTGGAACTTTTACGGGTAATAGAGCTTGGAGTTAGATCTGGACCATGGTTGGTCATTCATCTTGGAACTTTTAAGAGTTGTACAGCTTGGAGTTAGATCTGGGCCATTATTGGTCCCCCATATTTGAACTTTTAAGAGTAGTAGACTATACAGGTCGGAGTAGGATGGTAGGATGCTCTTCAGGATTGGCGATCGGCGCTCCTTCCAACGAGTGTTCCCATGATTAATTAATTATTTATTAATTAACCAATAGCTATCTATCTTTATTTCTGGATGTGTTTTAGTTTTGTTTCCATTTTTTTCTCCCCTCATATATTCACCTGTATCGCTGTCTCACCTTTCTCATATATCCCTGTTGTTTTGTTGTTGTTGTGGTCTTTTTTTATGGTGTTTGTTTTGCTGTAATGAGACTTTTGTTCTCGTTTTTGTGTGTTTTTTATCATCGGGTGTTCCTTTGTTTCATGAGGGTGTGTGTTAGTGTGTGTGTGTGTGTGTGTGTGTGTGTGTGTGTGTGTGTGTGTGTGTGTGTGTGTGTGTGTGTGTGTGTGTGTGTGTGTGTGTGTTGTGTGTGTGTGTGTGTGTGTGTGTGTGTGTTTGTGTGTGTGTGGGTGTGTGTGTGTGTGTTGTGTGGTGTGTGTGTGTGTGTTGTGTGTGTGTGTGTGTGTGTGTGTGTGTGTTGTGTGTGTGGTTGTGTATGTGTGTGTGTGTGTTGTGTGTGTAAGTGTGTGTGTGTGTGTGTGTCGTGTCGTTGTGTGTGTGTGTGTGTGTGTGTGTGTGTGTGTGTGTGTTGCGATGTGTGTGTTTGTGTATGTGTTTGTGTGTGTGTCTGTGTGTGTGTGTTTGTGTGTGGGTGGGTGTGTGTGTTTTAGTTGTGTTTTATAATTATATTTGTTGATTGTGTTTTTGTGTTTCTCTGTCACTCACGGTTCTTTTCCTCCTTCTTGTTTACCTTATTCATTTCCATGTATGCAGTTTCCTCCTGAATGATGTGTTTCTTAATACTGATTATTTTCTATTATAATATATCTTTCTATATCACGTTTCCATCTTTTGTATACGTCGTCTTTTATATATATTTATAAATCTTTATTTCTTGTAGATGTTCCTTAAATTTGATTTCATTCCACGCCCTTCATTAATTTCTTGGTCAACACTCTTTATAGACTACCTTCTTCAATTCTTATTCAGGAATTCCTTGTCATAGTCCATCCAGTTAACCCGTGGGCTGTGGCAAGCCTTCCTGAAGACTCTGCTGAGCTACTGCGAAACCGAAACCGCAGTTTTCAATTGCATACAAAAACCAGGCCGACATTCGTAAAAGTCTACTTATTGTGTCACATATACGCCTCGATGTCAGCTCTCGATAACACAGACCACCATCTGCCTCATTACGATGTACGCAGATATTTACCAATCCTTGGTTATTTGCCAAAAGATCTTGGGATGTAGGTCTTGGCGTTGGGATATTTTGTGTCTATCTTGGGACTTTTGAAGGGATTATTCAAGTATTTATTCAGTGGCTTATATCAAGGTACGGTACAACGGAACCTATGCTTACCTTCAGATAAACGACTGCATAAATACATGAATAATCCTGTCTAAATCTTGGGACAAAATCCCAATGTGTGGCACCCATGAATTCACCTCAACCGTCTCTCGCAA
>JACEEZ010025636.1:0-10000 GCA_016584305.1 Chionoecetes opilio | reverse complement strand
TGTGGTGTGTGTGTGTGTGTGTGTGTGGTTGTGTGTGTGTGTGTGTGGGTGTGTGTGTGTATGGGTGTGTGTGTGTGTGTGTGGTGTGTGTGTGTGGTGTGAGTTTTGTGTGTGTGTGTTTTGTGGGTTTGTGTGTGTGGTGTGTGTGTTGTGAGTGTTTATGTGTTGTGTGTGTGGTTTGTGTGTGTAATTGGTGTGTGTGTGTGTGTGCGTGTACGTGTGGGTGTGTGTGTGTGTGTGTGTGTGGTGTGTGGGTGTGTGTGTGTGTTGTGTGCGATGTGTGTGTTTTGTGTTATGTGTTTGTGTGTGTGTCTGTGTGTGTGTGTTTGTGTGTGGGTGGGTGTGTGTGTTTTTAGTTGTGTTTTATAATTATATTTTGTTGATTTGTTTTTTCGTGTTTTTTCTCTGTGACTCACGGTTCTTTTCCTCCTCTTGCTTAACCTTTTCATTTCCTGTAGGCATTTTCCTCCGGAATGATGTGTATCCCCTTAAATACTGATTATGTTCTATATAATATATCTTTCCTATTCACGTTTCCATCTTTTGTATACGTCGTCTTTTTCTATATATTTATAAATCTTATTTCTTGTATAGTTCCTAAATTTGATTTCATTCCACGCCCTTCATTAAGTTCTTGGTCAACACTCTTATAGACTATCCTTCTTCAATTCTTATTCAGGAATTCCTTGTCATAGTCCATCCAGTTACCCGTGGCTGTGGCAAGCCTTCCTGAAGGCTTCGGCTGAGCTACTGCGAAAACCGAAACCGCAGTTTTCAATTGCATACCAAACCAGGCCGACATTCGTAAAGTCTACTTATTGGTCACATATACGCCTTGATGTCAGCTCTCGATAACACACCCACATCTGCCTATTACGATGTACTCAGATATTTACCATCCTTGGTTATTTGCCAAAAAGATCTTGGGATGGTTAGGTCTTGGCGTTGGGATATTTTGTGTCTATCTTGGGACTTTTGAAGGCGTCTTCAAGTACTTTCATTCAGTGGTTTTATATCAAGGTAAGGTACACGGAACCTATGCTTACCTTCAAAGAAATTTTTTAAAAACAAAACCGAAAACAAATTGGGGCATAAATTAATGAATAATCCCGTGTAAATCTTGGGACAAAATCCCAATGTGTGGCACCCTTGAATTCACACTCAACCGTCTCTCGCAAGCGACTTGCTACCTTCGGACCCAGCTATTTCAACTCCACCAACACCATAACTCAACCCATACGTTTGGTTAAAATTAGATATATGCGGTGGCAAATTTCACAACCTTGATGTTTTGTGATTTGCATTCCATTCTGTAATGATCCACTGTTTTTTTCTCACATTCCCGCACTGGTGGTCCCTAAAAAATTGATTTGCTCCCTGCAGTTTTCAGGGATCAAGAATTATTATCCTCCAGTATAAACAAATATGTGGGAGTGGATTTCTGGTCATTGATAGGTGCATCATATTGGAATCTGGTCCATATTTGGTCCGTCATTATCTTGCAACTTTTAAGGGTAGAGCAGCTAGGAGTAAGATCCCTAGATTTGGTTTGTCAATCATCTTGGACTTTTACGGGGGTAAATAAGCTTGAGTTAATCTTGACCAGGGTTGGTCCATTCATCTTGGGAACTTGTAAGAGTTGTACAGCTTGGAGTTTAGATCTGGGCCATTATTGGTCCCCCATATTGAACTTTTAAGAGTAGTAAGACATACAGGTCGAGTAAGGAGTAGGATGCTCTTTCAGGATTGGCGAATGCGGCGCTCCCCTCCAACGAGTGTTCCCCATGATTAATTAATTATTTATTAATTAATCCATTACTATCTATCTTATTTCTGGATTGTTTTTAGTTTTGTTTCCATTTTTTTCACCTCCCTCATATTATTCACCTGTATCGCTGCTTTCACTTGTCTCATATATTCCCTGTTGTTTTGTTGTTGTTTTGTGGTGCTTTTTTTTATGGTATTTGTTTTGCTGTAATGACTTTTGTTCTCGTTTTTTGTGGTTTTTGATCATCGGGGTGTTCCTTTGTTTTCATGAGGGGTGTGTGTTAGTGTGTGTGTGTGTGTGTGTGTGTGTGTGTGTGTGTGTGTTGTGTGTGTGTGTGTGTGTGGTTGTTGTTGGTGGTGTGTGTGTTGTGTGGTGTGGTGTGTGTGTGTGTGTGTGTGTGGTGTGTGTGAGTGTGTGTGTGTGAGTTGTGTGTGTGTGTGTGTGTGTTGTGTGTTTGTGTGTGTGTGTGTGTGTGTGTGGTGTGTGTATGTGTTTGGTGGGTGTTTGTGTGTGGTAAGTGTGTGTGTGTGTGTGTGCGTGTACGTGTGTGTGTGTGTGTGTGGTGTGTGTGTGTGTGTGGTGTTGTGTCGATGTGTGTGTTTGTGTCATGTGTTTGTGTGTGTGTCGGTGTGTGTGTGGTTTGGTGTGTGTGTGGGGTGGTGTGTGTTTTAGTTGTGTTTTATAATTATAGGTTGTTGAGTTGTGTTTTTGTGTGTCTCTGTTCACTCACGGTTCTTTTCCTCCTTCCTGTTTACCTATTCATTTCCATGTATGCAGTTTCCTCCTGAATGATGTGTATCTTCTTAATACTGATTATTTTTTTATATAATATATCTTTTCTATATCCCGTTTCCATCTTTTGTATGCGTTGTCTTTTTATATATATTTATAAATCTTTATTTCTGTAGATGTTCCTTAAATTTGATTTCATGTCACGCCTTCATTAATTTCTTGGTCAACACTCTTTATAGACTACCTTCTTAACTCTTATCAAGAATTCCTTGTCATAGTCCATCCAGTTAACCCTGGGCTGTGGCAAGCCTTCCTGAAGGCTTCTGCTGAGCTAACTTTGCGAAACCGAAAACCGCAGTTTTTCAATTGCATACAAACAACCTGCCGACTTCGTAAAAGTCTATATTGTGTTCACATATACGCCTTGATGTCACTGTCGATAACACACACCACCATCCTGCCTCATTACGATGTACGCAGATATTTACCAATCCTTGGTTATTTGCCTAAAGATCTGGGTATGTAGGTCTTGGCGTTGGGATATTTTGGTCTCATCTTGGGACGTTTGAAGGGATTATTCAAGTATTTAGTTCAGTGGTTTTATATCAAAGTACGGTACAACGGAACTATGCTTACCTTCAATAAACGACTGCATAATATACATGAATAATCGCCGTCTAATCTTGGGACACAATCCAATTTGTGGCACCCTTAAATTCACCTCAATCGTCTCTCGCAAGCGACTTTCTACCCTTCGCACCCGCTATTTCAACTCCCAACCACAACCTACCTCAACCAATACTTTGGGTTAAAATTAGATATAATGCCGGATGCAAATTTCTACAACCTTGATGTTGATGTGATTTGCATCCAATTCTGTATGATCACTGTTTTTTTCTCGCATTCCCGCACTGGTGGCACTAAAAAATTGATTGCTCCCGCAGTTTTCAGGATAAAAATTATTATCCTCCAGTATAAAACAAATATGTGGGAGTTGGATCTGTCATTGATAGTTGCATCATATTGGAATCTGGTCCATATTTGGTCCGTCATGATGTTGCAAACTTTTTAAGTGTAGAACAGCTTTGGAGTAAGATCCCTTAGATGTGGTTGGGTCAATCATCCTTGGAATCTTTTACGGGTAATAGAGCTTTGGAGTTTTAGATCTGGACATGGTTGGTCATTCATTTTTGGAACTTTTAAGAGTTGTACAGCTTGGAGTTAGATCTGGGCCATTATTGGTCCCCGCCATAATTGAACTTTTAAGAGTAGTAGACTATACAGGTCGGAGTAGGATGGTAGTATGCTCTTCAGTATTGGCGATTAGGGCGCTCCTTTCCACGAGTGTTCCCCAATGATTTATTAATTATTTATTATTAACCAATAGCTTATACATCTTTTATTTCTGATGTGTTTTAGTTTTGTTTCTTTTTTTCTCGCCCTCATATATTCACCTGTATCGCTGTCTCACCTTTCTCCATATTCCCTGTTTTTGTTTTTGTTTGTTGTTGTGGGTTCTTTTTTTATGGTGTTTATTTTTGCTTTAATGGACTTTGGTCCTCGTTTTTGTGTGTTTTTGATCATCAGGAGGTGAGAAAGGGGTGTTCCTTTGTTTCTGAGGGTGTGTGTTAGTGTGTGTGTGGGGTGTGTGTGTGTGTGTGTGTGTGTGTTGTGGTGTGGTGTGTGTGTGTTGTGTGTGTGTGTGGGTATGTGGTGTGTTGTTTGTGTGTGTGTGTGTGTGTGTGTGGTGTGTGTGTGTATTGTGTGTGTGTGTGTTGTGTGTGGTGTGAGTGTTTTTTGTGTGTGTGTGTGTTGTTTGTGTGTGTAAGTGTGTGTTGTGTGTGGGCGTGTACGTGTGTGTGTGTGTGTGTGTGTGTGTGTGTGTGGTGTGTGTGTGTGTTGTGTGGCGCGTTTGTTTTTGTGTATGTGTTTGGTGTGTGTGTCTGTGTGTGGTGTTTTGTGTTGGGTGTGTGTGTTGTGATTTAGTGTGTTTTTTATAATTTATTTTGTTTGATTTGTTTTTTTTTGTGTTTCTCTGGTCCTCACGTTTCTTTTCCTCCTTCTTGCTTACCTTATTCCTTTCCATGTATGGCAGTTGTCCTCCTGAAGATGTGTATCTTAAATACTGATTATTTTCTATTATAATATATCTTTCTATATCACGTTTTCCATCTTTTGTATACGTCGTTCTTTTATATATATTTATAAATCTTTATTTCTTGTAGATGTTCCTTAAATTTGATTTCATTCCACGCCCTTCATTAATTTCTTGTCAACACTCTTTATAGACTACCTTCTTTCAATTCTTATTCAGGAATTCCCTTGTCCAGTCCTCCAGTTAACCCTGGCTGTGGGCTAGCTTCCTGAAGGCTCTGCTGGAGCTACTGCGAACCGAAACCGCGTTTTCAATTGCATACAAAAACCAGGCCGACCATTCGTAAAAGTCTACTTATTTGTGTCACATATACGCCTTGATGTCAGCTCTCCGATAACACACACACCACCATCTGCCTCATTACGAGGTACGCATATATTTTACCAATCCTTGGTTATTTGCCAAAAGATCTTGGATGTAGTCTTGGCGTTGGGTAGTTTTGTGTCTATCTGGGACTTTTGAAGGGATTATCCAAGTATTTTATTCAGTGGTTATTATCAAGGTACGGTACAACTGAACCTATGCTTACCTTCAGATAAACGACTGCAATACTACATGAATAATCCCGTCTAAATCTTGGACAAAATCCCTGTGTGGCACCCTTGAATTCACCTCAATCGTCCCCTCTCGCAAGCGACTTGCTACCTCTTCGCCCAGCTATTTCAACTCCCACCACAACCAGAACCTCAACCCAATACATTTGGTTAAACTTAGATATAATGCCGGATGCAAATTTCTACAAACCTTGATGTTGACGTGATTTGCATCCAATTCTGTAATATCACGGTTTTTCCTCGACATTCCCGCACTGGTGGCACTAAAAATATGATTTGCTTCCCGCAGTTTCAGGGATAAAATTATTATCCTCCAGTATACAACAAATATTTGGGAGTTGATCTGGTCATTGATAGGTGCATCATATTGGAATCTGGTCCATATTTGGTCCGTGCATTATCTTGCAACTTTTAAGGGTAGAACAGCTGTGAGTAAGATCCTTAGATGTGGTTGGTCAATCATCTTGGAACTTTTACGGGTATAGAGCTTGCGAGTAGATCTGGACGCATGGTTTGGTCATTCATTTTGGAACTTTTAAGAGTTGTACAGCTTGGAGTAGATCTGGGCCCATTATTGGTTCCCCCATATTTGAACTTTTAAGATAGTAGACTATACAGGTCGGGAGTAGATGGTAGTAATGCTCTTCAGGATTGGCGATTCGGCGCTCCTTTCCAACGAGTGTTCCCCATGATTAATTAATATTATTAATTAACCAATAGCTTATCTATCCTTATTCTGGATGTGTTTTTAGTTTTGTTTCCATTTTTTTCTCCCTACATATATTCACCTGTATCGCTGTCTCACCTTTCCATATTCCCTGTTGTTTTGTTGTTGTTGTGTCTTTGTTTTTATGGTGTTTATTTTGCTGTTAATGAGACTTTTTGTTATCGTTTTTGTGTGTTTTTTGATCATTCAGGTGTTCCCTTTGTTTCATGAGGGTGTGGTTAGTGTGTGTGGTGTGTGTGTGTGTGTGTGTGTGTGTGTGTGTGTGTGTGTGTGTGTGTGTGTGTGTGTGTGTGTGTGTGGTGTTATGTGTGTGTGTGTGTGTGTGTTGTTGTGTGTGTGTGTTTGTGGTGTGTAAGTGTGTGTGTGTGTGTGTGCGGGTACGTGTGTGTGTGTTTGTGTGTTGTGTGTGTGTGTGTGTGTGTTTGTGTGCGATTTGTGTGTTTGTGTATGTGTTTTGTGTGTGTCTGTGATTGTGTGTTTTGTGTTGGGTGGGTGTGGTGTGTTTTTAGTTGTGTTTTATAATAATAAATTGTTGTGTTGATTTGTGTTTTTGTTTTTCCTCTGTCACTCATGGTTCTTTTCCTCCTTCTTGTTTACCTTATTCATTTCAATGTATGCAGTTTCCTCCTGAATGATGTGTATCTTAATACTGATTATTTTCTATTATAATATTCTTTCTATATCACGTTTCCTATCTTTTGTATACGTCGTCTTTTTATCTATCTTTATAAATCTTTATTTCTTGTAGATGTTCCTTAAATTTGATGTATTCCAATTCCACGCCCCTTCATTAATTTCTTGGTCAACACTCTTTATACTCCTTCTTCATTCTTATTCAGGAATTCCTTGTCTAGTCCATCCAGTAACCCGTGGCTGTGGCAAGCCTTCCTGAAGGCTCTGCTGAAGCTACTGACTGCGCAAACCGAAACTGCAGTTTTCAATTGCCTACAAACCCAAGCCGACTTTTTGTAAAGTCTACTTAGTGTGTCACATATACACCTTGAGGTCAGCTCTCGATTAACACACACCACCATCTGCCTCATTACGATGTACGCAGATATTTACCATCCTTGGTTTTATTTTTGCCAAACTATCTTGGGAGTTAGGGTCTTGGCGTTGGGATATGTTTGTGTTTCTTGGGACTTTTGAAGGGATTATTCAGTATTTAGTCAGTTGGTTTTATATCAAAGGTACGGTACAACGAACCTTGATTACCTTCAGATAAACGGATGCATAAATACATGATTAATCCCGTCCTAAATCTTGGGACAAAATCCCAATGTTTGGCAATGGCCCCTTGAATTCACCTCAACCGTCCCCTACTCGCAAACGATTTGTGTACCCTTCGCCCCAGCTTTTTCAACTCCCAACCACACACCATACCTTCAACCAAATATGTTTGGGTTAAAATTGATATTATGCCGGATGCAAATTTTACAACCTTGATGTTTGATGTGATTTGCATCCAATTTCTGTAATGATCACGTGTTTTTCCTCACATTCCCGCGCTGGTGGCACTAAAATTGATTTGCCCCGCAGTTTCAGGATAAAATTATGATCCCTCCATAATAAAACAAATATGTGGGAGTTGGATCTGGTCATTGATAGGTTGCATCATATTGGAATCTGGTCCATATTTGGTCCGTCATTATCTTGCAACTTTTAAGGGTGACACAGCTTGGAGTAAGATCCTTAAATGTGGTGTGGTCAAATCAACTTGGAACTTTTACGGGTAATAGAGCTTGGAGTTATATCTGGGACCATGGTTGGTCATTCATCTTGGGAACTTTTAAGAGTTGTACGCTTGGATTTAATTGGGCCATTATTGGTCCCCAGATTTGAACTTTTAAGAGTAGTAGACTATACAGGTCGGAGTAGGATGGTAGATGCTTCTTCATGATTGGCGATGCGTGCGCTCCTCCAACGAGTGTTCCCCATGATTAATTAATTATTTATTAATTACTCATTTAGCTATCTATCTTTATTTCCTTAGATGTGTTTTAGTTTTGTTTCCATTTTTTTCTCCCCTCATATATTCACCTGTATCCGCTGCTCACCTTTCTCATATATCCTGTTGTGTTGTTGTTGTTGTGTGTCTTTTTTTTTATGGTATTTGTTTTGCTGTAATAGACTTTTGTTCTCGTTTTTTGTGGTGTTTTTGATCATCTGGGTGTTTCCTTTGTTTTCATGAGGGTGTGTGTTAGGTGTTTGTGTGTGTGTGTGTGTGTGTGTGTGTGTGTGTGGTGGTGTGTGTGAGTTTGTGTATGTGTGTGTGTGTGTGTGTGTGTGTGTGTGTGTGTGTGTGTGTGTTGTTGTGTGTGTGTGTGTGTGTGAGTGTGTGTGTGTGAGTTGTGTGTTGTGTGTGTGTGTGGTGTGTGTGTGTGTGTGTGTGTGTTGTGGTGTGTGTATGTGGTGTGTGGTGTGTTTGTGTGTGTAAAGTGTGTGTGTGTGTGTGTGCGTGTACGTGTGTTGTGTGTGTTGTGTGTGGTGTGTTTGTGTGTGTTTGGTGTTGTGAGCGATTGTGTGTGGTTTGTGTATGTGTTTGTGTGTGTGTCCTGTGTGTGTGTGTTTGTGTGTGTGGGTGGGTGTGTGTTTTAGGTTGTGTTTTTATAATTATATTTTGTTGAGTTTGGGTTTTTGTGTTTTCTCTGTCACTCACGGTTCTTTTCCTCCTTCCTGTTTACCTTATTCATTCCATGTATGCAGTTTCCTCCGAATGATGTTATCTTAAATACTGATTATTTTTTATTATAATATATCCTTTTCATATCACGTTTCCATCTTTGGTTATGCGTTTGTCTTTTTATATATATTTAATAAATCTTTATTTTCTTGTAGATGTTCCTTAATTTGATTTCATTTTCCACGCCCTTCATTCTTTCTTGGTCAACACTCTTTATATAGACTACCTTCTTCAATTTTATTCAGGAATTCCTTGTCATAGTCCATCTCAGTTTAACCCGTTGGGCCTGTGGCAATCCTTCTGAAGGCTCTGCTGAGCTACTGCGAAACCGAAACCGCAGTTTTCAATTGCATACAAAAACCAGGCCGACATTCGTAAAAGTCTACTTATTGTGTCACATATACGCCTTGATGTCAGCTCTCGATAACACACACCACCATCTGCCTCATTACGATGTACGCAGATATTTACCAATCCTTGGTTATTTGCCAAAAGATCTTGGGATGTAGGTCTTGGCGTTGGGATATTTTGTGTCTATCTTGGGACTTTTGAAGGGATTATTCAAGTATTTATTCAGTGGTTTATATCAAGGTACGGTACAACGGAACCTATGCTTACCTTCAGATAAACGACTGCATAAATACATGAATAATCCCGTCTAAATCTTGGGACAAAATCCCAATGTGTGGCACCCTTGAATTCACCTCAACCGTCTCTCGCAAGCGACTTGCTGCCCTTCGCCCCAGCTATTTCAACCTACCAACCACAACCATACCTCAACCCAATACGTTTGGGTTAAAATTAGATATAATGCCGGATGCAGATTTCTACAACCTTGATGTTGATGTGATTTGCATCCAATTCTGTAATGATCATCGTTTTTCTCACATTCCCGCACTGGTGGCACTAAAATTGATTTGCTCCCGCAGTTTCAGGGATAAGAATTATTATCCTCCAGTATAAAACAAATATGTGGGAGTTGGATCTGGTCATTGATAGGTGCATCATATTGGAATCTGGTCCATATTTGGTCCGTCATTATCTTGCAACTTTTAAGGGTAGAGCAGCTTGGAGTAAGATCCTTAGATGTGGTTGGTCAATCATCTTGGAACTTTTACGGTAATAGAGCTTGGAGTTAGATCTGGACCATGGTTGGTCATTCATCTTGGAACTTTTAAGAGTTGTACAGCTTGGAGTTAGATCTGGGCCATTATTGGTCCCCCATATTTGAACTTTTAAGAGTAGTAGACTATACAGGTCGGAGTAGGATGGTAGGATGCTCTTCAGGATTGCGATCGGCGCTCCTCCAACGAGTGTTCCCATGATTATTATTATTTTAATTAACATAGCTATCTATCTTATTTGGATGTTTTAGTTTGTT
>JACEEZ010025635.1:0-24780 GCA_016584305.1 Chionoecetes opilio | reverse complement strand
GTAGGTTTTGTCAAGTGATAGGTAAAAAATCGGGTTTTTTGAGGCATTGAAAAAAACAAGGTTTGCTTTGCCCCAACCAGAAATTATAGAAAGATCAGAAATTAGGCGCTCGGTGGCATCTCTCCGTGAATCACTTAGTTCCTGTTGAGCTGGACGTCTAATAAACGACGTTAAAAAATGCGGTAGAATCATCAGCGTAGGGTGGATAGGGCTTTGAGTTAGATTAGAAGATCATTATGATAATAGAAAGAGGTGGGTGATAGGACAGAACCCCTGGGGAACACCACTATTGATAGATTTGTGGAGAAAACAATGTCCGTCTACAGTAGCTGCAATAGAAGGGTTTTGAAAGGAAACTTAAGATGAAGGTACAGAGAGAGGATAGAAATATGCATATGCATGAAGTTAACATTTTTAAATTCCATTATTATATTGTGAATAGTAGGTAGATGTGAAAGGACTGAGAAGCCCCAATAGGCAGGATTTTGTTGACTATCAGGATCTTGTTGATATGTCCGGTTTTAAATATTGATACCGCACTATAATTAGATATTTTGTTTTACAATTTTTTTTTCCTTCAGTTAACTGTTAACTATCAATACCACGCTACATCACTGTGGCTGTGTCTAGCCTGTTCTGCTGAGTTCCATATCCCATATCAACCAAAAAGTCCTTTACCATCACCAAAAGTAGTTTGGGGTGCACTGGAAGTGCTCCTGTGGCGGCCATTTGGATTTATACAAATTAGCCCAAGTCCCTTTACTTTTATTCCAGTAAACTTTTGATATGTTATTTCAAACCATAATTTTGAGTTGATAACCTGGAATGATTACTATTGCATTTTGTTGAGGATTTTTTCCTATTTTTCCCGGAAATAATAAGTAAAAAACTGGCACTTTTTGGGTTTTGATCCCGGTGTTCTTCCTACAACAACATATCGAACAAAGTTATAATGCAACCTCAGTGACAAAACCTAATTTGCCATCACGGCTCCTGGTAAATGCTTTCATCGAGATAGGAACACAACGCATTTGTAAACAATTTTATTAAAAACAAAACGTGAGGTTTAGTACTTGATGGAACCGTAGCAAGTGGGGTTGTAAAGTGAAGTAAAAAGGAGAGACGTTCCTTCCCCCATTAGGGACAGAGTGGCGAGGTGTGCCAACATATTTAATAAATAAAAAATAGCGACAAAAGCTAATTGCGGTTGTGTGACCTTACCCACATGTCCACCCATCAAACCTGGCTTCCACGGCGGTGCACGGGGGGAGCTATTTTACTAGAATCCTCCGCGCCACCCCGGTCGAGAGCCAGCTATCATAGCCCGCACATGGAACAGAGGTCTGTCTAGCTCTAACCATTCAAGCCCTCGTGGACCTACAGGCGCCTACAGCCTAAATGCCCTTTAAAAGCCTACAGGGGCTATAGGCACGAACGAAATATATATCCCCTGCAGCTAGCGGGGATTCGAACACTGGACCAAAAAAAAGGCGCACCGCACTCTATAAGCCTAGAGTCTAGACCACCGTGCCACACATGTAGTGGTGTAGTATATGTGTGTGTGTGTGTGTGTGTAGTGAAGGATCACTTATCAAAATTGTGGCATTATCGGAGATCCTCGAAGGCCAGCACTCAGCTGATGACTAAACATTGTAAACCGGATTGGGTTTTTAATGCCATTTTAACCCTGTCACGGGCAGCGAAACAGCAAAACGTCAGATTCTAAGATTCATGAAATGTTTTGCTATTTCGTCTCGATTCATTATGACTGATTCTTATAAGAGGTAACTAGGATAATTTAACACCGGGAGTTATATGTCGCTGTATTTGATTATATAATTATTATCATACTTGTAGGTCTTACAAGCAGAAGGTGGCGTTGCATTCAATATTGGGTTCAGGGAGAAAACTCTGGACTTGTCCGGTTTTTAAATTTGGCCCCAAAGATGGCCTCGAATGAGACGAAAGTCGCTCTGAGCTCACCTGTTTTAGAGGGCTGTATATAGTGGAGTCCTCCGCAACGCGGCACTCCCCTGAAGGGAGGCGGTAGGCGGAGCGTGATGTCTGCCTGACGTTGGCGTCTGTGACATCCGAGTTCGATCCCTATATACAGTTGCTCAACATATCTGCATCGTGCGTGATCGCTAAGACCCACATGCCTCGCGCTCCTCGACTGCGAGTGCTCGAGCACAGGGGGATGGCTATGGAGTCTCATCAGCGAGAGCGTCCTATATAGATCTGCTGCGCCAACTTACATTTAGGTCCACAGGGCGAGCGCTGTCATGAACACCTCAATCTGTTCCTCAGAGCTTCGATCGCCAGTAGGCCTGGTCCCTGCTCTACGCGCCGTATTACAGCTAAACTGAAAAAGAAAATATTGGACTGGATCTCGCGATTACATGGCGGATAGGCCGCTGTGAGAGCAAGCGATTGGGAGGGTAGTATAAAAGAAAGAGCGCAGACGCCCTAGCCAACCTACTCTTAGAGCTGTTTGCAGAGATGAGATTTAGCGTGTCGGGTGCCAGTGTTTGGCGCTGATTTTTAGAGTAAAGATTAGTCTTATATGCTTCTATGTAGAAGAGAGACAGTGTGTAGTGTGGCATTGAAGAAGAGGGAGTTTACTGTAGGTTTGTCTGGATAGATAGGTGAAATTCGGTTTCTGGCGTGCAGGTACTACAGGTTTATTTCCCACCATAATTATAGAATTCGATATCAGATTGGCGGCTCGTGGCATCTCTTCTGATCACTAGTGATTCCTGTGGCTGAGCGTCTAATATATGACGTATAGACTAAAAGTGGGCAGTGTGAGATCAGCAGCGTTTAGGAGTGGTAGGCTTTGTAGTTTAGACTAGAAGTCATATAATGATACAATAGAAGGTGCTGTGATGCGAAGCCTGGGGAAGCGACCACTTGAAGACTTGAGACTAGACTAATGTCCGTCAACGTGATAGGCTGCAATAGACGTTTGAAGAACTGTGATGTAGGGTGCATGAGAGGATAGGTGAATATGCATTATGCTATGAAGTTATACACGCTTATTTCCTATTATTTGTGATGTGATGTAGCATGTGATAGGTATCATGAGATGGAGGCCCATTAGGGCAGATTTTTGGTGACTATCAGATCTTGTCTGATATTGTTCGCGGTTCTAATGATTGAGACGGCACTAATAATTAGACGGAGTGTGAAAGTGGGTGGCAGGCAGTAGTACTGGGAAGCTATGCAATACCGTGGCGTCGACATCATCGGTGGGCGGGGCTTCGAGTTCATGCGGGTCCCATGATACCAGATCGCGGAACACGAAGTCGCTTACACATACACAAAGTAGTGTGTTGGGGCACATGGAATGTGACTCCTGCTGGGGCGCCAGGTTGGATGGATACAATTACAGCAAGACGCCGCGACTGTGTGTCCAGAACTTGTGATATGGGTTGCACGCATAGTGGGGGAGTACCGGGAAGATATCGATTATCGAGGGGGAGATTGGTGGGGGGGCTCGAGTGGGCCCGACTAAGGGAAGACGGACGGGGTTTTGAGCTCCGGATATCTCTTCAACCACATTATCGAATCAAAGTTATGTATATGCAGGGCCTCAGTGACAAACTCTAATTTGCATCACGCTCCGTGTAATGCTTTCATCGAGATAGGACACACGACATTTGTAATCATTTATTGAAAACAAACGTGAGTTATTAGCTTGATGGAACCGGTACAAGTGGTTGTAAAGTATAAAATGAGAGACGTTTTCCTTCCTCCCTTAGGGACAGAGTGGCGAGTTGTGCCCATATTTAATAAAAAAAATATCGACAAAAGCTAATTGTGGTTGTGTGACCTCTACCCACATGTCCACCCATCAACCCTGGCTTCCACGGCGTGGCACGGGGGGGGAGCTATTTTACTAGAATCCTGCCTGCGCCACCACGGTCGAGAGCCAGCTATCATAGCCCGCACATGGAAACAGAGGTCTGTCTAGCTCTAACCATTCAAGCCCTCGTTGGACCTACAGGCGCCTACAGCCTAAATGCTTAAATGCCTACAGGTGCTATAGGCACGAACGAAATATATATCCCCTGCAGCTAGCGGGGATTCGAACACTGGACCAAAAAAATGGCGCACCGCACTCTATAGAGCCTAGAGTCTAGACCACCGTGCCACACATGTAGTGTGTGTACGTATATGTGTGTGTGTGTGTGTGTAGTGAAGGATACACTTATCAACATTGTGGCATTATCGGAGATCCTCGAAGGCCAGCACTCAGCTGATGACTAAACATTGTAAACCGGATTGGGTTTTTAATGCCATTTAACCCTGTCACGGGCAGCGAAACGGCAAAACGTCAGATTCTAAGATTCATGAAACATGTTTTGCTTATTTCTGTCTCGATTCATTATTGACTGAATCTTTATAAGAGGTAACTAGGATAATTAAGCACCTGGGAGTTATATGTCGCTGTATTTGATTATATAATTATTAGTCATTACTTGTAGGTCATTACAAGCAGAAAGTGTGGCGTTTGCGATTCAATATTTGGGTTTCAGGGATGAAATACTCTGGACTTGTCGTCAATTTGGCAGCAGTAGTTTCCTAACATCACCAGTGTGAAGAATATCATTTTACACAAACATAAAGATGCCTCTTTCTGCATGTGTAGTGAATTCATTTTTTTTTTTTTGTATTTCTATAACCAGAAATACGTATTTTAAATATCTACTGAAAATATTCTGATACATACAAGCCTCAGGAAATCTCAGGAACTCGGGCAGTGTAGCTACAAAATATGGTCTCCGTTAAACTTTTTGACAGCCATTCCTGCGCGGGCATTAAGGGGTGCAGGCAATCCGGAGTGACGCAGCGCACGCCGCCAAGTGAGGAAGGAAGTGCATGCTGGCCATTGTGGCCATCATCAGTGATGTGGAGGCATGGTTTTAAACCCTTTGTGGCCCAACATTATCGTACCGAGCACCAAAATTATTGTATTTTAGATGGGAATATTCGTACAGCTTAGCAAATAAAAGTAGTAGATAACTATATATATATATCTTGAATTCAGCTTTCCCAAACTATAAAAATTTTCTCTTTACCAAAAAATATAATATCAATCAGACAAATTCCAGTTAATTTTTTTTTTAAAAAATAATGAAATAAATAAAACAATATAGTTAGAAACCCACCATGACTCAAAGAAGTGAACACTGAGAACTCTACTACGTAGCTATCATCCTCAAAAGAAAGAGATTTCCTGTTATATTCCTCCTCTATTCTTTTTCCGCTGTGTCAGCGCGCTGATAATGAATGTGGTCAGTTGTCATCGCATTCATTCATGTGTTAGGGTGAAATAACAAACTCCCTTAAATTTCCTTACACATTTGCGCTGGGGAAAGAGAACCAAGTAGGGTTCCGTAAGAAGTCATTTCTTACCTTTGTCTGGTAAGGAAATTTTGCAAATTACCCCTCCAATCTGCGTTTCTAATGCGGCAAGCAACGGTCAAATCCATTTTCAGCAAAGGCCAAAAGTCAATAAAAACCTCTCCCCTCTCTCCTCTCTCTTCCTCCCTCTTCTCTCTCTCTCTCTCTCTCTCCTCTCTCTCCGGCACGCCCCGTGGAATTGACAACGATTTTTTTTTTTTTGCGATGACAATTTTTTGTATAAACCTTATATGTAATTATTTTGGAGAAAATTATCGTATTTTAGTGTAGATTCTCAACCATGAAATCGTACATCGTAGGGATAGTCAAATTATCGTACAAAATACGGTAATTATCGTACAGTTTACAACCCTGTGTGGAGGTGTCGGGGCTCTGGAGGACGTGTGGGGCGAAGAGTGCAGATACGGTTTGTAGCTTTGTCCCTTTTCATTGCTTACATTGATTGTACATTCCTTCTCGATACAGAAGAATCTTACAAAGGCTTTGATATTTAAATGTTGAAGTAAGAAAATTACACCAATTCATGCCGATATAATCGAAGTATCTCTCCAGACTAAAGCAATCAGATATCCGTTTACATGGTCTAAACCAGTGGTTCACAACCTTTTTTCTGTCGTATCCCCCTTCAACCATTTTAACCATCCGGATTTCTCCCTGCATGTGAAAAAAAAAATAGCCAAACACAATATTTACTTGCTTAATAAAACAAGTATTTAGACACTATCGTCTACCAGCATATCTATAATATACATGAAGAAAAGTCAATAGCCGTATTCTAAGACTTTTTTTTTGTCGACTAAATGCTAGTAATTTAGATGGGCCCCCCCTTTGGATAAATTTCCCCCTTAGTATCCTGAAATTTCTCCCCAGGGGAAATTTTCCAACAGGTTGGGAAATACTGGTCTAAACTGTCATTTCAGCCAATCAGAATCAGGGGTTTTCTTAGGAGCTCATTGATGGGAAAATATATATATTGTGATTTTAGGTGGTAGATTTTGCGTGTAAAGGTTTAACGGATGGTATAGACGTTTTACTGTTCAATTATTGTATTTGGTTATTGGGTTATGCGCAGTGGTATTAACCCAGGGGGGTATCTATGGGGGTCCCGGGGGGGCACGGGCCCCCCCAGTCAAACACTTGGCCCCCCCACTGGCCCACCCATTTGAATTTTGGATTTTAAATGTGTACAGCTGTGAAGTTTACATATTATTGGAAGTTTTAGGATCTTTTCCCCATTCAATTTCCTTCAATTATCGATAAACTCAAATATGTAAATCAAAATCTAAATAAATCTCCCGAAGCAGCTTTTGTTTCAAGTGGTTACTGGCAGTGGAAGAAAGCAACAACAAAAAAACTGGTTTTTCACAACATGAAAGGAGTGACTATCACAAGAATGCTATGTCTGCTTGGAAAGAATTTGAAGAGTATACAAAGTGGAAAGACTATTGATAAAGTATTGTTATCCGCACATGATAAAACATGTTTCTGAAAACAGGCATTACATCAAAGAAGTAGCTAAAGTGTTATGTTTGACGGCACGTCAGAAAATAGCCCAGCGAGGCCATTGTGAAGTACCAGGTAGCCTGAATAAAGGAAATTTCCTGGAAATAATGGAACTGATGAGTGAAAAAGATTCGGTTATCAAAGCCCACCTCTCTTCAAAAGTTGCAAAATACACCAGCCCTGACATTCAAAATGAAGTATTGGAGATCATGGCCCAAAGTATTCTGGGGGAGATATGTGGAAAGCTTAGTCAGTCTGTTTGGTACTCAATCATGGTTGATGAGTCAATGGACATGAGTGGAAATGAGCAATTACATTGGTCGACACCAAAAATGGTTCTGAGTTCATTGTGTGTGGGTTGGAAAGCATTTTCGCTGCTGATTTCAAAAATGGCATTGCTTTTTCTCTAGCACGTATAGTTTTTGAAATATCGGCATTTTAAATTTAATAGCTATATAATTATATACGTATATATAATTATATATTAATCGAAACATCCCCCTACGTTAATATATTACTCGTAATTAAATCCTAGTGGTGCCTGCGGTCTTTTATTAAGACCTAATGTCACATATCTGGCAAAAATATACTTAAATTATGTTCCAAATATATCCGAAAATGTGCCACATCTTGGAATATCCGAAAATATGCCAACCAGTAATTTGCTTAGATATATAATAATATATATAGATATATATTATATATATATATAAATATATATATATATATTATATATATATATATAATATATATTATTATATATATATATATATATATATATATAATCTTATATATTTTGGAACCACAACTTCGAGATTTTTTTTGAAGAGAAAGATGCCTAGTTCGAAGAACAGTCAGATCTAGACTGTTCTTCAGAAGAACAGTCAAGATCTCAAATTGGTATTAAATATACATATGATCAAAACTATACCTAACACACAAAAGTACTCACCCTGCTCCATAGTACATCGAAGTGTTTCTGTAGTTTGCTCTTTCGTTTGTAGGAGCAGTTACTTTCACGTTGTAGCGTCCAGCAATAGTCCCCTATCATGTTGGGACTGAAATCGTCCTTGGTATCGGGTTTCCATGGTGGCAAATGTCCTGGTGGAAACGTTCCCCCTGCTCATCACTGACCGCGCCAAGATTCGTTGGGAAGAAATCAAGATGTGAATGGAAAAAGTGGATTTTGAGTGACATCCGAGCCCCAAGCGCATGGTAACTCTTCAACATGTCATTTACAAGTTCCTCATAATTCGATGCTCGAATATTACCTAGGTAGTTCTTTATAACAGCCAAAAAGCTCTTCCAAGCAGCTTTTTCCAGGGCAGTTAGGCTCTTTACAAAGTCATCATCATTGAGTAGTTGACGAATTTGAGGGCCATTGAAAACACCTGCCTTTACTTTGGCTTCAGATACAGTGCGTTTCAAACTTTGCTAACAAATACTGAAAGCCAGCACCATTTTGATCCATGGCCTTCACAAAATTTTTCATTAACCCAAGTTTCAGATGCAATGGAGGTAAGTACACCTTTTCACTGTCAACAAGAGGTTTGTACATACAGTTGAACCTGCCAAGTGAGTCTTTCGGTCGTGCTGGCCATTCCTTTTGTTTGTAATGTTTGCTGTCCGCTCTAGAGTCCCACAAACAAAGAAAACACATGTGCTTAGTGTAACCTAACTGGAGTCCTAGAAGCAAGGAGATTTACCTTCAGGTCCCCACACAGATTCCACTGATGTTCTTCATATTTAACAGCAGATACAAAGTCTTCATAGTTTTCATAAGTTTCACTCATTTCATGGCCTATGCGCAATTGGAACACTCGGAAGCTTATTTCCTTTATGCAGAAGAACGGCCTTTAGCGTGTTTTTTTCCTGAATCTATGAACAGCCGCCACTCACTCTTATCATAAGTGTGAGACTCACAAAGTTGTTCCATGAGTGTGTCAATATCAAAGCAGTAACAGAGCTTGTGTTCCATCTTGAAGAAGCTTGAAAGTTCTTTATGTCTACGACGAAACGTGGTGATGAGAACTCCTTCTTGTAGCAAATTCCATTCCTTGAGACGAGATCCACAGGACTTCACTTTTCTCCTTGGGTAGATCTAGGTCCCTAGCAAGGTCATGTAGCATTTCCTGACTGATGAATTTGGGCTCTCTGTTGTCTGCCATTTCTTGAAAGTCTGTATCCATGGGATTATCCTCCTCGTTCGAATCTGATTCACTTATAGCACTTGCAATTGGAACATTTGGAACTGGGAGATCAGGACCATGTGGCACAGGCCTGATGGCAGAAGGTACGTCAGGATACCTGATTTTAGCTCGCGTGTTTACTGAAATCCTTTGATGTTAGTGAGCAGAAGTAGCAGTCAGTACTGTGATCCTTTTGTTCACGCCAAACCATTGGGATGCCGAATGCCATGCCTGATGGCCGTTTGCCACGCATCCATTCATTCAAGTGGTTCACACAGGGTTGCATGCTACGTGAGGGGCCCACTTCTTATCTTGATCACCTATACGGCACTTGAAGGAATGCAGATAAGCTGCTTTAATATTCTTTGTAAGAGGTTTCTTCAGACTGTCAGGGTTAAAATTCCACATATGTAACAAAAACTGTCCGATGCATTCACACAGTTACGGCGCTCCATCACAGCCCGGTACAAGGTACTATATACGGTAAACCAACTAAAATTAGGACTCCACTAAATCAAACACATCATATCTGAAAAGAAAAAGAAAATGTTTAAACATATGTCAATAGCTGTACGATCAGTAGGTAAAAATGTACTACACAGCCTGCTAACCCCTCGCCAATACGCAGCGCGCACACCCTCCCGTGCTCACTGCACAAACCACACTGGCTCAAAAACACTGCACTGCCCTAAATAGGCTTGAGAAAAGAAAAGATAAGAGTTTAAAATGAAAACATTGGTTGAAACCTATTTCTGCTGATTTTACCATATTTGTTCATGAATTGCGTCTCGGTTCTAAAAAACTGGACGTTATACAGTTAATTGAACATCAGATTCGAGTTCAGCAGGTCGATTTACCTATAATCAGCTTAATTTAGTCCAGAACCATATCTTCGATTTTTTTTTGTCGACCAGTGAATTATCAGTTGTGGTGAGGTATTTAATTTATACAAGTGCTTGTGGGCCCTATGGACCCATGTATTGATGTTTGTAGTACAGGTTCACAATCTCTTATCCGAAAACCTTGGGACCAGACACTTTTCGGATTTCTGAATTTTTCGAATTTCAGAATGGAAGATTTTTAGCGTAGATTTTAACGCTTTTTAATACTCAGTGTAAGTTCATCACAAGCTGAATAAAGAAATTGTCATCCAGTAGAAGAGAGAGAGAGAGAGGAGGAGAGAGAGAGAGAGAGAGAGAGAGAGAGAGAGAGAGAGAGGAGAGAGAGAGAGAGAGAAGAGAGAGAGAGGAGAGAGAGAGAGAGAGAGGAGAGAGAGAGAGGGAGGGAGGGAGGAGGGAGGGAGGGAGGGAGGGAGGGGGGAGAGAGGAGAGAGGAGAGAGAGAGAAGAGAGAGAGAGAGAGAGAGAGAGAGAGAGAGAGAGAGAGAGAGAGAGAGAGAGAGAGAGAGCATGTAAGGTGAGGCTTCTGCATGGCGTGTCAAAGTGTTGGCTGGGAAGTACAAGGAGACAGAAAAGAAATAATAGAAAGTAGGTCATCGTGACATCTTTCAGGATAGAGAGAAAGAGAGAAAATCATAGTGATACCAGGGTTTATATATATATATATATAATTTTGAGCCTATAGCGCCTGTAGGCTATTATTGCCTGACAGATACTCTGGAAGAAATGTTCGGTTTTCGGAGCTTTTCGATTTTCAGAATTTCGGATAAAAGATTGTGAACCTGTAGTAGTATATATTAGACAACATGTGATTGCAAACTCCAATCGTGTTGTTGCTGTCGTTGGTCACTAATCAAAGTGCCTCGGGGTAGACCACGTTCCGTGTGATTCCAATCCTTTGTGTTCCGTGTGATTCCAACACACACACACTCACACACGCACACAAACGTCCATGAGTCTACTGAGTTTGTGGAATGCGGGAAGACGTTACCACAGAGTTTTTCCTGTAATCTAATACTCCTAAAGTGTTTTTAGCCCAAACCCCCCATTCAAAATGATTCAATCGACATGGGACAAAGCTGCTTACCACCTACGATTTATTTGCGATTTTTTGAGCCTACTCTCATCAAAATTGAATATACAGTTTCGGCTATCCAAAACAGACAGACAAACACACACACACACACACACACACAGACACACGGCTACTCCTATATTATATTAGATAGATGACAATAGTATACATGAGGAGTTCATGGGCTTCGTAAGGCTCCATGGACTAAATGCAGAGTACCTACTAAACAGTATTTGTGCATTGTTATTGTTATGTGGTATAGAGGTCAAACACTGTGTGGGCCAGACCTGTGATGGGGCATCAGTAATGAGTGGGAACATTGCTGGTGTACAAACTGTTCCGACAGGATGTAGCACCAGAAGCCACTTACATTCACTGTTACAACCATCGTCTCAATTTGGTGATTGTGGATTGTGTCAAATCAGTGAAGCTAACAGGCAATTTGTTTGGTTTACTTCAATCATTTTATGTTTATATGTCTTCATCCGTGGTGCATAAGATATTCTTGCAGAGTGAACTGTTTCCTGATAGGCAGCTTCAGAACTGAAAAGACTAAGTGACACACGATGGGCATTGGGCATGTCAACATACAGCTTGTAGGGTAATGCAAGAAACTTTGCCTGAACTGATTGAAACTCTTGATGAGGTGTCAGTCGAGCATTCTGGCAAGCGTGCCACTGATGCAAAAGGACTTCTAAAAGCAGTTGACTTTCCTTTTGTATTAAACCTTGTCTTGTTCACAAATATTCTACACAGAACAAACTGTTGTCAGATATGTTGCAGTCCCCCAGCCCTTGACCTGGCTGCTGCTGCTGACTTGATTGATGCTGTGCAAGAGGAGCTTAGAGAAGAATGAATGATATAAGCTGGAATGGTATTTGGTCAAAGGCAGAAAAGATAGCAAAGGAATTGGTCATCCCCATAAAGCCAGTACATATATCAAGAAAAGGCAGCAGTCATCCATGTTAAAGGGCTTTGTGACTACAGACACTGTCGGTCAGGGAGACTCTGGAGAATCAATAGAAACTGAACATGATTTCTGTATAAAGTTGTACTACCCAGTACTTGATCATCTACTGTCAGAGCTAAATTATATATTCAGTGAAGCTAATAAGCAACTGCTAACGCTCAATTTCAACATTAGATCCACGTAGCTCCATATTTATGAGTGAAGAGTACATTGAAACCGATGGCTTTCCCATTATGGTGGCATTATCTGACTTATCTGTGGAGCTGCACCAAGCCAAAAGGCTAATTCAGCGTAAGAATCAGAGGGAGTACAGTATCAGTACGCCAGTGCAACTTTCTTATTTTTTGCGCCCCTACAAAGATGCTTTCCCTGACCTGTATAAACTAATAACAATTGCTATAGTTCTTCCTCCAACATCAGCTTCATGCGAAAGAAGCTTCTCTTCCATGAGGTTGATACAAAACTATCTCCGGACCTCCATGGCTGACTAACGTCTATCTTCACTGGCTATTCTTGGCATTCGTGTTGCAGAGAGCTAAATTTCTAGATTTCGATAAGTTGTCTCTAAATTTGCAAAACAACATAATAACAGGAAAATTGGTCTGTACTGAATGTGTTGTACACTGTTAATTTTTCAGTTTCACTCAGACAGCATCACTAATCACATTCACGGCAGTACACATTTCTCTCTCTCTCTCTCTCTTTTTTTTTTTTTTTTTTTTTTTTTTTTTACATTTGATATTAATTTTACAGCAAAAGTTCCCGGTGAGGTGCCGATAACTATCTTTAGTCTGCACATTTACTAGTTGTTATAAGTTTACTAATTATATCCAGAGGGCATCAGCCATTCACTGCACACTTGAAGATGTGGAGTGTGGTGGCCTGGTGTAAGTCAGTCTGTCGCACTACACGGTTCCACAGCCTGCTGTATCGCGGCAGGAAGGAGCGGAAGAAGGTCTCTGTCCTGGCGAAGGGAACAGTTAGTTGTTGGTCCCTCTTGTGGGGCGTCCCTGGTGGAGTATGGGTGAGGTGTCGTCCACCGCTGCCGGAGTGTAGCGAGGTGCGGGGCGCCCTGCTTGAGGATTTTGTACGTGACGCACCAGGCCGGCCACATCTCGCCTGTGCTGTAGGGGCTGTAGGGGGGCAGGCTGAATGTCTGGTGCTGCCTTCAGGGAGATGAGCCTCTGGGCACGGTTTTGTACCTTGTCTAGAGACCAAGGTACGAGGGGTGGCAGGATGACCAAGTCAGGTATCCATGAGGGAGCGAACTTGGGCCGCAGAAAGGGTTGTGACACCCCGAGCGTCAAGAGGTGGGAGATGCGCCTGACGCAGTTCAACCTGCCCGCGGCCTTGGAGGCTGTCTTCCTGACGTGACTGGTGAAGGAGAGAGTGCGTTTCACCCTCAACGCCGAGAATGTTGACCGTCAGCTGCAAGGGCAACACCTTCCCGTCCAGAAGAATGGTGGGATAGGGGTGGCTGGGGGTGGATGTCGCCGGGAGATCAGCATGACCTGTGTTTTGTCCTGGGTGAGATCAACCTGCCACCGTCGTCCCCATGAGGTGATGGTCTCCAACACTTGGTTGACGAGGGCGACAGTAGTGCGCTGGTCAGTACTGTCACAGGGGAATGTGAGGGTGCAGTCATCCGCGTAGGCGTGTGCCTCCGGGATGAGCATCAGGAGGTCATTGAAAAACACATTCCATAATAGGGGTCCAAGAACACTGCCCTGTGGGACACCAGCTCCAATCGGGTGTTCTTCCGAACTGTGCCCGTTCACCGCCACGCTGAGGGATCTGTTCCGCAGGTAGTCGTGAAGGAGGTGGAGAAGGCCGCCAGTCACTCCCATGCTGCGGAGTTTGGTGATGAGACCGGAGTGCCACACCCTATTAAAAGCTCCGGCGATGTCCAAGGCAATGACGAAAGTGTCGCGTCCTCTGTCCAGGGATTGGTGCCATAAAGTGGACATAAGGAGAGGATGTCGTTGGCAGACCTGTTAGGGCGGAAGCCGAACTGTCTGTTGCTGAGGATGCGGTGTGTGGTGAAGAAGTAGGAGATCCTGCTGGCAATGATGGTTTCCAGTGTCTTGCCGAGGACAGACAGGAGGGAGATTGGTCTGTATTTTTTTGGCTCCGTCTTCTTTCCCTTTTTGTGAATCGCCGCTACTCTTGCCACCTTCCGCGTGGAGGGCCACTTACCAGTGCTGAGACAACATTGGAAGATATCGGTGACGGGGCTGCCAGCTGGGTGGAGCAGTGCTTAAGGAAGTGAGGGGACACCCCGTCTGGTCCAAGGGCCTTCTTATGGTCGACCAGTTGCAGCTGTCGCTTCACCTCTTCTGTGGTTAAGGTGATGGTGTCGAGCGTCGGTGAGACGTGCCACGGCAGGAGGAAGGCGGTCAGGAACAGAGACTGTCATCTTTCCTGAGAAGTGCTTTCCTGAAGTTCTTCACCCAAACACGTCGCTTTTTTCTGCTCTTTTCATTCAGGATTTCATGCTATACAATGCACATGCAGCCATCGCCAACATGTCATTCTCGGACAGCGGATTCATGTTGTTATCATGGTGGTCCGACGTGTACTGTATATTTTCATGAGGCGGCCGGTGTGTGTGTGGGACTGTGGGTGTCGTCCGGCGAACGATTCCCCCCCTTTTTTTGTCGGCCGGATACGGCGATAGGCCGCGCCGGTGTGTGTGGCCGGTTAATGGGAGCCTTTCGGAGAGTAACGAAGAGTCTAACGGGGAGGCGGTGCAGATGGTAGCGTCTCCAAGTGGCGTTCTCGGTGACTTGAGTCGATCCCACGAAACCAAAGTCTTTCTGCACCGCGGTTGCCAAAGCCCACATGCCTGCCTTTATTAACTCGACCTCGATTGCAGTGCATCGGAGGACCAGGCGGGCGGCATGAACCTCTAATCACAGGGTCACTTAAATCTTGCCTGCGCCACCACGGGCGAGGCCCAACATCAGCCCTTAAGTGAACCTCCAGCCTACCATCCGGCCTTAGAGTCACTCAGGCCACAGCGGGTTCAAGGCACAAATCATAATATATAGTATACTATATAATATATTATGTTATCATACTATATATGTATATATCATAAACATATATATTGATATACTCAGGCTATATAATATACTGATACTTAGATATAATATATCACTAGCTATAGTCTATAGATATAATATATATATATATATATATATATATATATATATATAATAATTTCGCCATCCACGCTGCACGTTATGGGTTCAACATAATTATATACTCCTCCACCAAAAATATGTTTTGTATCGTTTATTTGCAGCCTTGATTGTTGAGATTTTTATATAATTAAAAATGTCAAAACTATAGTAGTTTAGGCATAAAAATATAATGAAAAATGAAATCGATATAAAGCGCTTATATCTCGTATATCAGCCTGTGTAAAGTAATAGGCTGCGAGGTTTTTTGTTACCAACCGTAGGGACATGTCCCTGAACATTTTTTTCCTGTCTTTGACATTTTTTTTAAGGGCGTAGGGACGCCCAGGCAAATTTTTTAAGAATGTAGAGATTTTTGACAATGATCAACAATTCAACAAGTAAATTACAATTACTCAATTTTAATATTTCCAAATTACAATTACAATTACAGCAAAGCTAGTGTTTCAATTACATTTTTCATAGTATTAACTGAACTAATTGCTGATTTAATATAATATATATATATATATATATATATATATATATATAATATATATATATATATATATATATATATATATATTTAAATCAGCAATTAGTTCAGTTAATACTATGAAAAATGTAATTGGAATATGTAATTGAACACTAGCTTTGCTGTAATTGTAATTGTAATTTGGAAATATTAAAATTGAGTATGTAATTGTAATTGTAATTTAAAAAATCCATTCCTTGTAATTGATGTATTGAGTTGGATAAGTCGTCGTAATTGTAATTGTAATTGACCCAAACCAATGTAATTACTCCAAGCCTGCTGGAGACTGGTATTAGCAGAGGTAGGAAGTCTCCAGGCTCGCTTATTATTGCTTGGTATGCTATGAAATATAATTTTTAATAGGTGAATGTAGACAAACAAAATAATCGCATTTCAATAGCTAATATTCATATATATGAGTAAAGAGATGAAATACAAGCAAGGGTCTCATCCACGTCTGGCAGCGCGGCCTTCGGCAGCAGCAGCAGGAGCAGCATGAAGCCTGTGAGGTGGATATCAACACCAAGGGAGATAAATGTCATTGTAATTTATTAGTTAGGGGTCGACAACCCCTTGAGGAATCCTATGATCCCTGGTGAACCTATGGTGCTATCACAGGCTTGGGAGCTGATGTCTTCTTCAGGAAGGCACAGTGAGGCGGAGGGACGGCGGGTTTTGAGAGAGGCGGCGGACGGAGCCGCCACCTCCTCCGCCACGGGAGGTATGGGCAGGCTTAAACGTCTATTACTCTTTATTATACAAACTTAGTGATTATGGTGGGGTTATATATACTTGTCATTATCTAAACAATGTAGCACCGTGTGTCACCTTAAATAAGGGAGATTTAAAGATGTTATGATTAGTTGACTGGGGGGGCAGTGAGTGACGGAAAAAAATCTTGCGCGAGGCCGCCCCATGACACGAATATTCACTATTTTAACCCACATACACACCTTCTACCACTAAGCCCTAGCAACACAGGCTCCTTACTTATATATTTTAATCTGATACATTAAAAAACTCCTTAAACGTAAGATCAAAATAAAACTAGAATTAAATTTGAGATGACGGGGCAGGCCGACAGAGAAGGCGGGGAGAGGCAGTCTGGCATCCCATTCTTGCCCGGAAATATGTCTCGCTGGCTTGTGATTGGTCGAGAAGTTTTTAAAAACAGTTTGTCTTTGGGGCTGGGGACGGATGACACTAGCCAGTCAGAGCCTTCCTCCCCGTTTACTACTCCCGAGGGAGTTTTGTGGCTTAGTAGTTAGGGAAAGTACTACTTCAAAGTGCATCTAGGTTGTGCGAGAGCAGGTCGTTGCTGGCCATACTACCTCCGTTGCTGGCTTCTCGCCCAGGCGTCAAATGGTAGAAAAATTTCCAATAAAATGCCGGAAAAAAAAGTGTCCGTGTGACAACGGACTTAAAAGTAATCTTTTCCTAAGTACGGCTAATAAATATGGCTCCATAAATACGCGTCTGAAATACGTGCTTAGCAGGTTTTCTGCCTTTTTCATCGAAGAAAAGGAAAAAGTGGAGAGAATTTATCATTGTATAAAGAAAACAATTTGTTTAATTTTAGTTATTTTTTTTTATTGTTGATTTTTTTTTACTAATTTTCATATTATAATTGTTGATGATTGTCAAAAATCTCTACATTCTTAAAAATTTTGCCTGGGCGTTCTACGCCTTAAAAAAAAAAATTCCCGTTTGATGATGTTATTATTTAGTTAACGCTAATTTATATATGGTTCTAATTCATTTATCAGAAAACGTAATATAGCAATGGAAGCTAATTAAATTCCGCTTATATTGATATTCTCCATGTAAAATGTTTTCGAGTAAAATATTAAATGGCAAAGAGTTTAAGTTCATGCATTTTTCCCTGAGGTCTCATAATGCCATTTCTTTAGTGTGTTTAGGGTTTTTTTTATTTGATAATTTTATAGAAACAAACATTTCCGAAGATAACAGTATATCTTTTATACTGATAAACATATATTAGATAGGAAATTACCCGGATTCATGATGTTATGTATTTTGTTTAAAGCTAATTTATGCATGCTGCTAATTCATTTTCAGTAAACGGGAAAAATGCAATGGAAAAGCGAAATTAAAATTTCCCCTTCTATTGATATTCTCCATGTAAAATGTTTTTGAGCAAAATATTAAATGGGGAAGAGTTAACATGGGTGGAAAGTGGGTGCAATGAGAGCCGTACCGCCCGCCCGTACGTCCTCACTCACTGAAAGCTCGGCTCCTACTGACTTGTGGAGCCGACTCTGATAATGGACGTCACCGTCCATCTCGCCTCCCAGGGGCGGCTTTTTCATAGAGACAGCTTTGGCCCAAGGCCCACCAATAGCCCTCCACAGGAGCTAGGCAAAAAGTCCGCCCCGGGGGGCGGCTTTGCGGCTAGTAATATATATATTTTGTGCCCATAAGCGCCTGTAGGCAGTGAGTGACTTCTAAGGCTCGGATGGTAGGCCTGGAGGTTCACTTTAGGGCTGTGATGGTTGGCCCTCGCCCGTGGTGGCGCAAAGGGAGGATTTTTATAGTGACGCCTGTGATTAGAGGTTCATGCCACCCGCCTTTTGTCCTCCGAGCACTCGCAAAACGAAGGTAGAGTTAATTAAAAGGCCCTGGGATGTGGGTGTTCCTTGGCAACTCGACGGTGCAGAAAAGATTTTGGTTTTCGTGGGGATCGAACTCAAGTCACCGAGAACGCCACTTTGGGGACGCTAACCATTCTGCTACCGCCTCCCCGTTAGACTCTTCGTTACTCTCCGAAAGGCTCCCATTAAAGCCGGCCACACACACCGGCGCGGCCTATCGCCCTCCGGCCGACAAAAATAGGGGGGGAATCGTTTGCCGGACGAGACCCACACACACCACCGGCCGCCTCATGAAAATATACAGTACACGTCGGACCACCATGATAACAGCATGAATCCGCTGTCCGAGAATGACATTGGCGATGGCGCATGTGCATTGTATAGCATCAAATCCTGAATGAAAAGAGCAGAAAAAAGCGAAGTGTTTGGGTGAAGAACTGACTGAAGAGAAAAGAAGAATTTTCCAATATTTCTCTGAATAAGCTTCGATTAGAACATGTGACTGGTACAATATTATATAAGATATATAATTTTTTTATTATATAGATAATAATAATGATTATTATAAAAACATATATCTATTACATATATATTTTATTATTATATAATTATTCATATCTTAATAATATAGCGAAAGTGTGTCTGTCTGTCTGTTGTGTGTGTGTGTGTGTGGTGGTAAGGTTCCGCCCCCAGGCGCAATCACCTCATATGGCAAAATTTTTGGAACGGGTTGACCAGGGAAGGTCATAAGCCCACTTATGAGATGATTCGACACTTTTTTTTTTTCTTTTTTTTTTTTTAGCAGCCTATTAGCGATAATTGTGAAAAAAAAGTGGGTTGCGAGAATTGAGGAAACCTTGATGTAGGTGATGGTAATGGTGACGTGAATGGGTGGGGTGGATGGGTAATGGGTGTGGGGTGATGGGGGAGTGAATGGGTGGGGGGTGATGGGTGAGGGTGAGGGAATAGGTGGGGGGGTGATGGGAAAAGTAAATATAAGCGAAAGTGGTCTGTCTGTCTGTGTGTTGTGTGTGGTGTGTGTGTGTGTGGTGTCTGGTATAGGTTCCGCCCCCCGTGGCGCAATCACCTCATATGGGGACATTTTTGGAACCGGGTTGACCAGGGGAAGGTTTTAAGCCCAATTATGAGATGATCCGATCACTTTTTTTTTTTTTTTAGCAGCGTATTAGCGATAATTTTGAAAAAAAAGTGGGTTTCGAGAATTGAGGAAAACCTTGATGTAGGGTGATGGGTAATGGGTGAGTGAATGGGTGGGGTGATGGGTAATGGGTGTGGGGTGATTTGGGTGAGTGAATGGGTGGGGGGTGTGGGTTGGGGGTGATGGGTGATGGGTGAGGGAATAGGTGGGAGGTGATGGGTAATGGGTGAGTGAATGGGTGTGTGGTGATGGGTAATGGGTGAGTGAATGGGTGGGGGGTGATGGGGATGGGTGATGAATGGGTGGGGGGTGATGGGTAATGGGGGAGTGAATGGGTTGGGGGAATACATACATTCTACATCCATGATTTCAGGAAAGTTAGAAGGGCTATCTGGAGAGTCCGTGTTTGGGGGCCGAAGGCCCACCAAACACAGATGGGGGCCCAAGGCCCACCACCCAATAGCCCTCCGCAGGAGCTAGCCAAAAAGTCCGCCCCGGGGGGCGGCTTGCGGCTAGTAAATTAGCAAATACTATTATTACTGGTACAAATTTTTCATTATTTGGCCGTCGAGGGCGGACCGCGCCGGAAGGCACCCAAAGCAAACAGTTGTGTTCTGACTTTAAAGGATGTGAATCTTTGTCAGAGAAGTGATTGCATTGCATTCCTTAGTCCTGCCCAACCATTGTTTTAAATGTTTCTTAATCCCATGGAGAAAAATATCTTGGAGTGAGTGCATCAGCAACATTAAGTGAATCTAATACAATCGGGAACTGTAAGTAAAGAAGAAAAACCTTCATAGTTGTATAAGTCATGTTTAGTCTTTCTTGATTATAAGTTATCCCAAAATTCAGAAAAAGATAAATTCATTAAATAGGAAAATTCACGATGAAATCAGTGGCCTGCGTAAATTTCGTTATGTTTCCACTATGAATTCAACATCGAGAGGATTAGCTATTGATGAACTTGACCAAAATCAGCAAAGCAATGCTAATTAAATTCTTGTGGATGAAAAAATGGAGAACTGCACTATAATTTGAAGAACTTTCTAATCAACTTCACTCACAAAGTACTGAAATATTATTGCGGCTGAACAGAAAAAATTTATGCAGGACTGTCCATTATTCATAATTCCACCCTCTTTCTCAATACCCTTTCAAATGCAGCGGGTGGATCATTTTTTTTTACCCCAAAACTAAATCTAAATAAAAAAAATTTCAATGATTCTCTCTTAAAAATATAACAATAAGGACCTAATGCAGCAATATACATATGAGACACTGAAAGCATCTTTTACAACCTGAAATTTAGGATTTTAATATATATAAATATAAAATATATTTTTAAAAATATATTATATATATTTAAAATAATATATTATATATATACAAAATACGCGGTAGAACAGGTCCCTACGTTTACTCGTGTAGGCCCCGGCCTCTTTTTAGCCCCCTATTTTTTTATGTTTAATATATATTTTATAATTATATATATATATATATAATATAAAATTTTTTATATTAATTAAATTTTAATAATAAAAACGAAAGGTGTCTGCTGTCTGTCTGTCTGTTGTGTGTGTGTTGTGTGTGGTTAGGTTCCCCCCCCCTGGCGCAATCAACTCATATGGACATTTTTGGGAAACCCGGGTGACCCGGGGAAGGGTTTTAAGCCCCCTTATGAGAGATTCGATACTTTTTTTCTTTCTTTTTTTGCAGGCCTATTAGCGATAATTGTAAAAAAAAAAGGGGTTGCGAGAATTTAGGAAAACCTGAGTAGGGGTGATGGGGATGGGTGAGGAAGGGGGGGGAAAAGGGTGTGGGGGGGGGTGAATGAATGGGTGGGGGGGAGGGGAAAAGGTGGGGGGGAGGGTAATCTATAAAATATAGCGAAAGTGTGTTGTTGTTGTCGTCGTCGTGTGTTTTTGTGTTTTAGGTTTCCCCCCCCCGTGGGGCAATCACCTCTATGGCAATTTTTTGGAACCCGGGGTTTACCAGGGGGAAAGGGTTTTAAGCCCACTTATGAGATGATTTGATATTTTTTTTTTTTTTTTTTTTGAGCCTATTTGCGATAATGGAAAAAAAAGTGGGTTTTCGAGAATTTAGGAAAACCGATGTAGGGTGAGGGTAAGGGGGAGTGAAGGGTGGGGTGATGGGTAATGGGTTTGGGGTGATGGGGGGGGAGTGAATGGGTGGGGGGTGATGGGGAGGGTGAGGGAATGGTGGGGGGTTTATGGGTAATCATATTAATAAAAAAGAAAGTTCTGTGTTGTCTGTCGTTTCGGGGTGTGTGTGTGTGTGTGTGTGTTGTGTGGTATAGGTTCGCCCCCGTGGGGCAAAAAACTCATAGGTAATTTTTGGAATGGGTCGACCAGGGAAGGTTATAAGCCCACTTTTGAGATGATCCGATACTTTTTTTTTTTCTTTTTTTTTAGAGCCCTTTGCGAGAATTTTGAAAACAAAAAGGGGGTTTCGAGAATTTAGGAAACCTTTTATGTAGGGGATGGGAATGGGTGAGTGAAAAGGGGGGGGGTGATGGGGGAATGGGGTGGGGTGAGGGTGAGGTGAATGGGTGGGGGGGGATGGGTTGGGGGGTGGGGGGGGTGAGGGAAAGGTGGGGGGGGGATGGGGAAGGGGGAGTAATGGGGGTGTGGGATGGGTAATGGGGAGTGAATGGGTGGGGGGGGATGGGGAATGATGAGTGAATGGGGGGGGGGGATGGGTAAGGGTGAGGAATGGGTGTTGGTGAGGGAATGGGGAGTGAAGGGGGGGGGGGAGGGGAAGGGTGAGTGAAATGGGGGGGGGGGGGATGGGTAATGGGTGAGTGAAAAGGGGGGGGGTGAGGGTAATGGGTGAGGAATGGGTGGGGGGGGGAAAAAATTTCAATCCATGTTTCAGGAAAGTTTAAAAAAAGGGGGTATTGGAGACCATTTTGGTGGGCCGAAGGCCACCAAACAAGGTGGTGGCCGAAAAGGCGAAGGCCCCCCAATAGCCGCCCTCCCCAGGGGCTGCCAAAAAAATCCGCCCGGAGGGCGGGTTTGCGGCTTGGGGAAAATAAAGGGAAAAGGGGTTGTCTGTCTGTTGTCTGTCTGTGTGTGTGTGTGTGTGTGTGGTATAGGGTTCCCCCCCCCGTGGCGCAATCACCTCATAGGCACTTTTTTGGGGCCGGGTTGACCAGGGGAAGTTTTAAGCCCCCAATTTTGAGAGATCATCACTTTTTTCTTCTTTTTTTTTTAAACCCATTAGCGATAATTGTGAAAAAAAGTGGGGTTTCGAGAATTTAGGAAACCTTTTATGTAGGGGGGGTAAGGGTGAGTGAAAGGGGGGGGTGATGGGTAAGGGTGTGGGGGAGGGTGAGGAATGGGGGGGAGGTGATGGGTTGGGGGGGATGGGTGAGGGTGAGGGAAAGGTAGGGGGTGATGGGTAAAAGGGTGAGTGAAGGGGTGTGGGGAGGGTAATGGGGGGGGGAATGGGTGGGGGGTGGGGTAATGGGTGAGTGAAAGGGTGGGGGGTGATGGGTAATGGGGGAGTGAATGGGTGGGGGGAATACATACATTCCTACATCCATGATTTCAGGAAGTTAGAAGGGGCTATCTGGAGAGTCCGTGTTTGGTGGCGCCGAAGGCCCACCACCAATAGCCCTCCGCAGGAGCTAGCCAAAAAGTCCGCCCTGAGGCGGCTTTGCGGTAGTAATATATATAATTATATATATATCGAGTTTACAGAGGTGCCGATTATTTAGGGTAAAATATAAGAATTTAGGGTAAAATAGACTTGACTCTAGGGTAAGTTCAGCGGAGCTCATGGAAGGCCTGCTCAGCTGAGCCAGTGAAGCTCGCGGCGTACTCGTGCGGGGTCGTGCTTCATCGGTGTATGTTGTTGACAGGGGGCAGCAGGGCATTTATTTACCCGAGGCTTGGGCTCCTCACCCTGGTGGGCACATACACGAGGTGGTCATTCCCATCTGCTGACAAGCATAAGTTTGATCGCACTGACCCTGTCCAGACTTGCGAGAAAAGGAAAGGAAACAGTGAATTCTCGAGCAAGATAGTTTATTATTATCGAGTCCCTCGGCAAAGACCTTCAGGGAACACCTTAGAAAATACCGCTCTACACCTATGACTGAGTATTATTATGGTAATTGTCATTAGTATTATTGTTGTTCTTGTTCTGGTTAGAAAAGAAATATATCACAAACACGGCGGAACATTTTTTACATATATTTATTTATTATTTATTGTTTTTTTGCGGGAGGAGGGTAACTTGTGAGTGAGTGCACAGTATTAGACTGTGAGTGAGTGCTTCGGTAGGCGTCTGACGGAGGCAAGTGTCTTACTGATGTAACTGCTCCACGCTCATCTTGAACAGGTGATGTTACTGATTTCAATAAAGTAAAGAACTCAGATTACGTAATTTTATAATTAAATTTGATCTAAAGAGCCATTCCTCCAGTGAATTCAGTCTGATGGCAGATTTATATTAAAAAAAAATCCCACATCGGCCTGGTTACCTTTTGATGTGTGCTTCGGCTGCTGCTATTTACATTTTACAGTGCAGCGGTTCTTAACCTTGGGGGCTTGGGTAATTACTTATGGGGGCGTGAGCCAAGAGAGAAAAAGGAACTTCTAAACCTTTTCACTCTCAAATTAAAACTACTGAACTTCAAATTAAAACAACTGAACTTCAATTAAAACAAGTGAAACTCAAATTAAAACAAAAAAAGTTTAAATTAAAAACAAGTGAAGTTTAAATTAAAACAAGTGAAATTTAGATTAAAACAAGTGAAGTTTAAATTAAAACAACTGAAGTTTATATTAAAACAACTGAAGTTTAAATTAAAATATCTGAACCTCAAATTAAAAGAACTGAACTTCAAATTAAAATAACTGAACTTCAAATTAAAATATTTGAATTTCAAATTAAAAGAAAAAAATCATTATTTTATTTTGAAATTCAATTGTTTATTTTGAAGTTCTGTTGTTCTAACTTGAGTTAAAAGGTGTATTATGAAAACCCCAGAAAAGTAACATATTTATTCCTGCAAATTTTCTTACCTTTACCAGAGTGCTGCCAGCAAAAGGAAGAGAGGAGGAAAATGAATTGAAAAAAATATACCTTCTTTAAAAATTTGTCCACAGCATACTAATAGATAAAGAACACAGGATAATAAGTAAGCATTTCGTGATTTAATACACCAAATGTATTATACAAAAGAAAAAAAAAAAAAAAAAAA
>JACEEZ010025634.1:5000-10194 GCA_016584305.1 Chionoecetes opilio | reverse complement strand
AGAAAGAGAGAGAGAAAAAAAGAGGGAGAGAGGAGAGGAGAGAGAGAGGAGAAGAGAGGAGAGAGAGAGAGAGAGAGACGGAATGAGGAGAGAGAGATGAGAGAAGAGAGAAGAGAGAGAGAGGATGACCTGAGGGAGGTGAAGTGACCTATTGTGACCCAAGCGGAGTGTGTTGGTGACCTTGATCGACATTAAAAGAACAGCTGCCAAGAGAGGAGGAGGAGGAGGAGGAGGGAGGAGGAGGAGGGGAAGGAGGGGAGGAGGAGGAGGAGAGGAGGAGGGGGGAAGAGGGGAGGTCAGCTGCAAACTCACCAGATCCCCAACTCGCCCTCTCTTCCTCCTCCTCCTCCCCTTCCCCCTCCCCTCCTCCTCCTCCTTCCCCTCCTCTCCCCCCCCTCCCTCCCCTTTTTCCCTCCCCTCTCCTCCTTCTCCCTCCCCCCTCCCTATCTCCACGGCCACCATTTTGATTGCTTGGATCATCTCTATTCTTTGTCCTGTTTTGTTCCTTTGTTTATGTAACTTTCTTTATTTCTTAGATATTTGATTTCTTATTTTTTTCATAATTTTCCTAACTCTTTTCTCTCCCCAACTTTTTTTTGTCTTCATTTATCTTTACATTTCTTGTCTTCCCTATTTTCCTCTTTCCCTATTTTCTTTTTCTTTTTGTCTGTGTCTGTTTGTTTCTCCTTTGTCCTCTATTTGTTGTCTCCCTGTAATGCCAGCTTTTGAATCTCCTTGTCTTCCTTTGCTATCTCTTAATTCACATAAATGCCCTTCTGTCACCAGCGATAATTCTTCTTTAATCTAACTTCATACAATATTTTTTAATCCTTCCTCTACTTAACATATTTATCATCAATTTTCATTAATATTTCTCCGTTACACTCTAATTTTACTTTTTTATTACGTTTATTTCGTTCTTCGTTACGTTTATTTCGTTCTTCGTTGCGTTTATTTCGTTCTTCGTTACGTTTATGTCGTTCTTCGTTACGTTTATTTCGTTCTTCGTTACGTTTATTTCGTTCTTCGTTGCGTTTATTTCGTTCTTCGTTGCGTTTATTTCGTTCTTCGTTGCGTTTATTTCGTTCTTCGTTGCGTTTATTTCGTTCTTCGTTACGTTTATTTCGTTTCTTCGTTACGTTTTTATTTCGTTCTCGTTACGTTTATTTTGTTCTTCGTTACGTTTATTTCGTTCTTCGTTACGTTTATTTCGTTCTTCGTTACGTTTATTTCGTTCTTCGTTACGTTTATTTCGTTCTTCGTTACGTTTATTTCGTTCTTCGTTACGTTTATTTCGTTCTTCGTTACGTTTATTTCGTTCTTCGTTACGTTTATTTCGTTCTTCGTTGGATTAGAGATTAACGAGTTGGATAAAAGATGGACAGCAAATAGTTACGATTAATTATTCTAAATCAGAACAGGGGCAGGTAACCATGCAGGTTCCGCAAGGGTCTGTTTTAGGGCCATTGCTATCTTATATAGCAATGACTTAGATTGTGGGATTAGCAGTGATATCAGCAAGTTTGCTGATGATACTAAGGTAGGTAGGGTGAATAGATCACAGCCTGATTTAACCGGCTTGCAGCGAAACATATAAGTTAGCGAGTGGGTAGTCGGGTGGCAGATGGAATTTAATATTGACAAGTAGCGTAGTTAATGTTGGTAGAAAATATCCTGGTAATAGGTACTCTATGAATGGCTCACTGAAAAGATCAGAAGGTGAGAAAGATTTGGGTGTGCGGATAAGCTCAGACCTCCGTCCTAGGGAGCAATGTATTGAGGCTAGAAATATAGCTAATAGGGTTTTAGGATTCATTATACCAATGTATAATACTAATGTTATAATGTTATACCCTAATGTTATACAATGGTGTAATGAATGAAAAAAATAATATGTATAAACTGAAAATATTTCACTCAAGTTTGCACAAAGTAAATTATTAAACGTTGAGAACGTTGAGTTTCATGACAAGATTACGAACTTGTCATGTGCATAAGTAAATAAGGAAGAGATCTTGTCAGTGTGACGAGTTATCGTGTCAGACTATAATGACGAAGGCCGATCTTGTCATAGTGACATTTCGGCAATTCTGAATTCAGAGTGCAGGAGTGTTAAAAGTAGAAGTGCGGAGGTCATTCTAAAGCTTTATCTGGCTCTAGTCACACCTCGCCTAGACTATGCGGTACAGTTTTGGTCTCCGTATTACAGGATGGATATAGCCTTGTTAGAATCAGTGCAGAGAAGGATGACCAACATGATTCAAGGGATGCGTAACTTTATTATGAGAAGAGATTGAAGCTATTAAATTTACACCCACTCGAGAGACGCAGAGTAAGGGGCGACCTGATAGAAGTATTTACGTAGTTAAAGGGATATAGTAGAGATAGAGGGAATATTCTTACGGTTAATAATCAGGGTAGACCAAGAAGTAATGGATTCAAACTTAATTAATGTAGATACAAAAATAAGATAGGAAGAAATTGGTTTACAAATAGGGTGGTCGAGGATTGGAATGGACTCAGTCATCTGCCTTAGTGCGGAGTCAAGAAGTAGTTTTAAAAGAAGACTAGACAATTTTATGGATCGGGATGAGAGGTGGATGTACCGTAGATAACAGTAAAGTCGCCAGGACAACTTTTTTTTCTGTTTACAGACGTGTGGTGGCGTTAATACTTACATTTCTACATCCATTATTTCAGGAAAGTTAGAAGGGGCTATCTGGAGAGTCTGTGTCATTTTGTGTCTTCATCTGTCATATTATGGCTATAAATGAACAAATGACAAAAATATCTACAAAGTGGTTACCAACAAAAAAGTCGCCATCTAGTGTTTATTTACCGAGTGTCCTCCCGCAGCCGTCGTCGCCCGAAAAAAAAACGAGCAGTGAAATTTGAAACCGTCTATACTCAACAGATACAAGGCATAAAACAACGCTGAAACAGAGTAGATTATACAGTCATGATATAAACTACTGTGTATTATCTTCAGTGGCACATAAGAATCAGTAGTGATGCTATAATTCGTAATATATGGCGCATGGCGATATGATTGCAGGTGGCGACTTGACTGTTATCTACGGTAGGCCATGTATGTATATTACAGGAACTACCACGTGTAGGTCTCCCGGCTTATAGCTTCCTTATGTTCCTATGTTATATAATTCGTTCATATTAATATCTCAGGCATTAATAAGTTAGTATAATTTCTCACACCTTATATCCTCTATCCACCCATCAAACTAATTATTTTCTTAATCTAAACAAGGAAAGAAAATATAAAACCACACGGAGGAGAAAGAAGGAAGAAGAAGAGGAGGAGGAGGAGGAGAGAAGGAGGAGGAAGAGAAGGCGGGATTTGTAGACACACCACGTGACCTTACTTACCTCCCTCCCTCTCTCTCTCTCCCTCTCTCTCTCTCTCTCTGTGCTGCTCAAGGCGGTGGAGACATCTAGCGGCACACGCGGCAACCTCCCTGCCTGCATACCTGAGGGTCACGCAGGCTGCCTTAACGCTTCCTTGCACATGACGGGTGTTTACTGCCGGGGCGGGGGTTTGAGCGCGTTACGGTAGCACATCTGCGGGGAAAAAGATATAAAAAGGTGTTGATTTTGGCTGTATAGTTTGTGTTAATTTTAATTGGTGTTATGAAGGGATGGATTAAAGTATGTGTGTTGTTCAGTTGTATTTTGTTATTGATTTTTGAAGGTTTTTTGTTTTTGGGTGTTGGTTTTGTTTTTTAGTGATGGATGTGAAAGTTGGGAGTTTTTTTTTATACTTATACACACACACACACACATACACACACACACACACACACACACACATACACACACACACACACACACACACACACACACACACACACACACACACACATACACTATCTAAATTTTCCTCCTGTTCATCCATTGATTAATTTCATTTCATTCATTTTGACTAAAATTAATGAAAATAAATCGTAAAATGTATGTATTTTTTGTATGTCTGAGAGTATGCAAAATGAACCGCCAAACCATACTTTCTGAAATAGTAGTAGTAGTAGTAGTAGTAGTAGTAGTAGTAGTAGTTAGAGTAGTAGTATATAGCTACTAATGATAGCAGATAGCTACTACTAATGATAGTTTATAGCTACTACTAATGATACTAGTAGCTAATGATAATACGTTTAAATATCTAGCATAAACCCCAAAACAGCTGATATTATCTCTCTCTTTCTCTCTCTCTCTCTCTCTCTCTCTCTCTCTTCTCTCTCTCTCTCTCTCTCTCTCTCTCTCTCTCTCTCCCCCCCCCTCTAGTCGTGTGGTAGCTAATTAACCACAATGTCCAGGCCACCACCTGCCCTCCCCCGGGGACCTATAGGCGGCACGGGGACCTTATCACCCCACCTGTACACCACCTCCACAACACACCTGCCCCATACCCCCCCAACACCCCCTCCTTCCCCTACACCCCCACAACCTTCCCCTACACCCCTACCCTTACACCCCTCCTTCCCCCTTCCTTCCTTCTGCCCTTTACCCCCCCAACACCCCTCCCTACCTGCCCTTTACCCCCCAAACCCCCCTACTTTCCCTCTACAACCCCTCCTTCCCCCCTCCCCCCCCTCCCTTCAGTTCACAGTAGGTATTAAGGTCGATTTTAGGGTCCTTTGACTAGGTGATTTAGTTCCTGTGTGATGGTGGGGGTGATAGTGGTGGGGGAGGGGGGTGGTGGGGAGGGGGGTAGTAGCAGCTGGAGGGGCCACGTGACCAGGTGAAACGAGGTCAGGTCAGGAGCGACATACATACATACATACATATACAAGTACGGGACACGACACAACGGGATAGAATAGGACAGAGAAGGTAGGACAGGACATAGTAACACACAAGGGGATTGGGAATGAGGGGAAAGGAGGAGAGGAGGAGGAGGAGAGGAGAGGAAGGAGGGAGGAGGAGGAGGAGGGAGAAAGAAGTGAGGAAGGGAGGATAGAGGAGAAAAAAGTAGGAAGGAAAAAAATAAGAATTTAAAAAAACATTCAAAATAAATGAAAAAAACAAGACTAGGATAAAAAAAAACTAAAAAACAGAGAAAAACATCAAAATAAGAAATCACACAAGAGTGAAAAAAATAAATAAAAAACGAGGAAAAGAGAAGGAGGAAGAGAAGAAAGGAAGAAAGAAGGAAGAAAGATAGAGAGGAAGAGAAAGAGGG
>JACEEZ010025633.1:10000-15077 GCA_016584305.1 Chionoecetes opilio | reverse complement strand
AAATATTGCAAAAGGGGAAATTTTCTTGGAGGGAAATTTCTAAGATTTTCCCCAGAACTATAACCTAACCTTTCCTTACCTACATTACCTATCCTAAATTACTTGGCATCATTTGGATTCACCAAAGCCAACGGTACTTTTTCTTCACATAATGTTCAAAAGACTTAAGAAACGCTTCAAAAAATACAGAAACATTACTAGAAATTCTTAAGTGATTTGAGAAACTAATATTTTACTAATCAAAAACTGAAGAAAGAAGAAAAAAACAAACATTTGGGCGACATATGACCTTGCAAAGACCCTGAGTTAACATTCGGTTTCCTTCAACAAAAAGTTTAATCAACACAATATAGAAATAAAGGTACACAAAATCACTCCATTAACCTTTAATTGCGATATTATAAGAAAGAAAGGAAGAAAAAACTTTAATGGGTCTGATAAGCTCCCTGTACGAGTCCACACGTCCTCTGCCACATCTTTATTCAGTCCTATGGCGACGCACTGTTATTCGTGACCCTATTTCATGGCTATCAAAATGGCTGATACATCCATTGACGTATCTGTGCCGAAAACACTTTTGAGGATTTTTATCAGCTGAATAGTGATTGCCCTGGATTGTTGGGAAACACGTTGTTGTCATTTTACAACGTAATCATTAGTCCTAGAGGAAAAAAAATGTGTAAAATCTAAATTATGAAAGTTGATGAGTGTTATCCGATGCTGCAATTAGTAATCCATTACCCCGTACTCGCTCTGAGAGAATTAATTATATGAGTCATTCAAATAAACATGATTTTTGCCACATATTCCAAGGACCCTCTTACAGATTCTAAAATCTGCAATTTCATGAAAATTAGTCCATAATGTCTTTTTGGCTTGCTGAAAACGAATCTGGAGTTATTTTTATTTTTGTATAAATTATAAACCACTATTTCACCCAGTGCTTTCTTATGAAACAAATGGAAATAGCCATAATATCCTTTTTACGTTGATGGTGGTCTTCTACGTAAATAATGCATCAATCCACACACTAGATAAACACGGGGCACCCGGTTACCTGATCTAGAACCACTGCAGTATATCTACCTACCTATACTAACCTTTTTTCCATTAGTCTTTTCTTCATACTCTTTTTCTGACTACTACTGAGCTCATGCTGGGGATAATTATTAAAAGAACATATCGTGTCTTAACCATGCGTGATGCTTCCGGGCGAGTGAGTTATATACATAAGGCAGAGTGACATCTCCAAACCCTTCCTCAGGCGATAGAACACGCTAGGCAGGCTACTGAAGGTAAAATATAGCCTGGACGTGAATGTAAACAAAGAGTATTACCTATGTGTCTTTATAGTCGCTCGATTATTCAATTTCCATCCGCATTGTCAGCTTTAGTAATTACGGCATCAGTATTTTCACCTTTGAATGTGTCCCGTGACCTACTAACGCGCGTCACCACGATCACGATCATCACAACCTTACAGTTTGGGCCCTCGTGAAAAATGTGGGAAAAAGACAAAAATGGTTCCCCTGCAGCCCCTCACCTTCCCCATCATCTCAGGGGCACCCCTACCAAATTTATCTCTCTCTCTCTCTCTCTCTCCTTTTCTCTCTCTCTCTCTTCTCTTCTCTTCTCTCTTTCTCTCTCTCTCTCTCTCTCTCTCTTCTCTCTCTCTCTCTTCTCTCCTCTCTCTTTTCTCTCTCTCTCCCTCTCTTCTCTCTCTCTCTCTCTCTCTCTCTCTCTCTCTCTTCTCTCTCTCTTCTCCTCTTCTTCTTCTCTCTTCTCTCTCTTTTCCCTCTCTCTCTCTCTTTCTCTCTCTTCTCTCTCTCTCTCTCTCTCTTCTTTTCTCCTCCTCTCTCTCTCTCTTCTCTCTCCTCTCTCTCTCTCTCTCTCTCCTTCTCTCTTCTCTAATGGTACTACCATGCCATTTTCATTTTGTTTCCAAGTCTTTTTTCCTCCATTCCTCCTAATGACGGTTCTTCCATTTTTCCCTCCTTATCTTCTTCCTCCACCTTCCTCCTGCTTTTGGTCCTCATTTTTCTTGCCCTACCTTCCCTTCATCTAAAGGCCCACCTAAAAAAATATCACTAATGACCATTATGCTATGAAGAACACTTTTACCCCTTCATACAAAGCTGGTCTGTAGTGGGGCGCATAAAAGGCAGTCCGGGATTAAGGTGATGGTGTGCATTTCTTTTTCTGTTTTTGAGTTCCCAACCACCACTAATGCACTAATTTTCCCGTTGAAATCCTCGAGGGGGTAAAAGGGGCCAAGTAAGGAGATTTTTTTGGTAATTAGTGTGGTTTGTTCTGAGTGAGGATTGTTGATCGGGAAATTCATGCTATGTTGTTGGCCTTATCCTTGCTGTTTGTACATCTAGAAAAACATTTTATAATCCTTCCTCCCTAACGAGGGAGGAAAGGGAGGCGGTGGCCGAGTGGTTAGCGTCTTGGAGTGGTGAGCTCGATGTCCCGAGTTCGAATCCTGCCGGGGACACAACTCTTTCGGCCATCATTAACGTGGTCGACTAGAGCCTGGGAGGTGAGCACAAGGTCCCGAGTTCAAGTCCCACCAAGGAGCAACTGTAAATCCATCGTCGAGTGGCCGAAGCAACCCGCATGCTGCATTCCTGATCCCTTCGACTGCGACTTCAAGTATGGCGGAGGGGCAATAGGTAGCAGTGTGCCTAAAAACTGAGCGTAGACCATCACAGAAAAAACGGACCTTCAGCTATAACATCACAGGTGTCACTATAAAAATCTAGCCTGCGCCACCAACGGGCGGAGGAACAACCATCATCAACCTCCAAGATTGATAATAAAGAATAGCCTACAGACGGTATAGGCTTCAACGTAATAAAAAAAAAAATTAAAAAAAATTAAAAAAAGACCCACGTCAAGATCGCTAATTCAATTTCTCGCTTGAAGGGTATGTAAGAAAACTGAAAAATGGAAAGGCCCCTGGGAATGGACGGTATCCCGAATGAATTATATAGAGAGGGAGGTGAGGGAGTAATTGAGGGAATGCATGAGTTGTTTGGACATATATGGAGAGGGGGAAAGGGTGCCTGGTGCCTGGAATGACAGTGAGTGCCCCTCATACATAAGGAGGACACAAGAGTAGAAGGAGATTAAAAATTACAGGCCAATAGCGGTGTGTGACACGGTATGTAAGATTTTCTGTGGTGTACTGAATGAAAGACTAGGTGAAGTTGTGGAAAGAAATAAGGTGATGGGTGAAGAGCAGAATGGATTCAGAAAAGACAGAAGAGGTGAGGACAATATGTTTGTAATGAATGAAGTGATTGAGAGAACAAGGAAGGGGGGAAGAAAGAAATTCTAGCCTTTTAAAATTTTGAGAGAAAGCGTATGACAGAGTGGATAGGAGAATGCTATGTAAGGTTTGGAGACGATTGGCATGAGTGAGAAGGTTGTTAAAATAATAAGCAGTATGTATGAAAAACACACGGGCCAAGTTCAGTATGGGTGACCTCGAGACTGGATGGGTGAATGTAAGAGAGGAGTAAGACAGGGGTGTGTCCTTTCTCCTCTACTTTTTGGATTATATGTTGAGGAAATGGCAGTGAGAGTGAAGCGTACAGGTCTGGGTGTGAAAATTGGAGATGAAGTGTTGAGTGTACGGGATTTTATGCAGATGATGTGGTGATCCTTAGTGAAAACCACAATGAGCTACAAGGGGATGCTGAATGCTGTGACTGAGTATGGAAGGGACTTCAACGTTAGGCTCAGTAAGGAGAAGAGTCAAGTGTTGGTGGTGAATGGGGATGACTCTGATGATGACAGGATTTGGTGGTGGGGGGGAATGAAATAAAGAGAACGAAAGAGTACAAGTATCTGGGTTTTTTGGTTGGATGATAAAGGCTGTGAGAAACTAAACATGAGAGGATAGCTAAGCAAACCAGTGGGTTGGAAGGCTAGGCATATGGCAAGATGTCGGGCCCAAAAAGAATGAAGTGGTGAGAGGACTAGGAAGGGTGGGCAGTCCCTAGCATTATGTATGGCCTGGAAACAATGGTGTGGGCTAGGAAAGGGGTTTGGACAGATTGGAAGTAAACAGAACAAAGCAGGCAGAATTTGTATTAGGGGCCAATAGGTATGTGGCATGGAAGCGAAATTAGAGGAGACATGGGATGGAGCACGTTCAGAGGAGGATAGCAAAAGGGAGGACTGAGGTACAGAGCTAGACTGCAACGAATGGATGACAGCAAATGGCAAGCAAGGTTTGGGGCTGGAATATGTATGGGAAGTGGATGAAAGACTCAGTAAAAGTGGAAAGATGGACAGGTGAACTGGGGAATGTTTGTGACAGGAGTGATGAGACATGGGAGTAAAGGCTGTATGCAAAAAGGAAATAAATAGGAGAGGGAAGAAGAAAGGGAAAGAAGAATGGCTGAGGGGAATGAGTGAGAATCAACACTGGAATGTACAGGGGAAAGGACCGCCACGGTATGAAAGGTTTTTTATGATGGTGGCTATGGAGGGGACCTACTCTTCAGAGCCAGGACAAAGTCGCTGGAGGTAAATAGTCGTATGTACAGATGGAAGAATGATGGCAGCAAGGTGTGTGAGAAAGTGTGTGACAGGAGTGGATGAAACCGTGGAGCACTTGATGCTGGAATGTGACGGTATGAGTATGCTAGAACAAAGATGTTGGAGGTAGTGGTAGGAGAGGTCGGGGTGGAAGAATGGCGAGAGATGAGAGACAGGAGAGTGGAGATGGAGTACCTGTGGGGTTGTGTGCTGAGTGGAGGGGTGGCAGCGTGTGATTGAGAGTGTAAAGAATTCTTGGAGAACTCTTGGAGAGCACGTAGGAGAGAGCAGAGAGGCAGGGGCCCCCCAGTGATGGGGGACCCCTATGAATGTGATGCAGAGAGAGGAAGGAGGGGAAAAAGAAATCCCCAGTTTTGCTTCCCCCTTTTGCTTCTCTCCCAACAGATTACGTGTGTGGGAGAACGCCGGACCAAAGGCTTCACTGACAGCATCTGCGGGGTGACCCCAAATCAAGATCAAGTCAAGATCAAGTATTAAAATTTTCACCTCGGGGTTTTGACTTAGT
>JACEEZ010025633.1:0-2500 GCA_016584305.1 Chionoecetes opilio | reverse complement strand
ATCGAAATCCCATGGAGTATAAACAAGCAGGTCTCAGCTTCCAAAACCCTCTCTTAACGTACCTGCTATCAAATAATAACACCGAACTTTCCATCAAAGGAATCTCTGCGCTCCTGTTTACCGCTTCCCTTCTGAGACAAAGATCCTCCTTTTATGATCTTCTCTTCCTCCCCTAATTAAAAAATCTCTTTCATGCCCAGGTCTCCTAAAATTGAGTCTTCATCTCCAGCTTATTGCTCACAAAATCTATCGTCGACGGAGGTGAGCTGGGACAACAATCTCCCCGTTCTTATAAAAGGAGTCAAGGAGGGAGATATGAGAGCATCTTTTACAGATAAATGACGAGGAGGAGACGAGAGCCCAATGAGGCACATAAGAGGAGGGAGGAGGGGGAAGGAGGGGCTGTTAAAAAGAAGAGAGGAGAGGGGTTAGGAGGTAAGTTTAGGGAAGAGGTGTGGTAAAAGGGGAAATGATGAAGAGAGAGAGAGGAAAGGAGCATAAGAGGAGGAAAAGCAAAAGGAAGAGAAGGATAGTGAAAGTGGGAGAGGTTGAGATGAGAAAGAAGGAAAGCTTAGAGGAAAGGAAAGTAGGAAGGACTTAGAGACATGGTTGTGGAAGGAAAGAAGGACAGAGAGTGAAGAAAGAAGGGGACTGAATAGAAGGAAAAGTAATAGAAGCAGGAGGGAAAGGAGACTTAAACCATAAAAGGTGAAAAAAAGGGAAAAGAAAAGCCATCATGAGAGTTGAAGGAAAAGAAAAATACGTCACTGATTAACTAACAGAGAGAGAGAGAGAGAGAGAGAGAGAGAGAGAGAGAGAGAGAGAGGAGAGAGAGAGAGAGAGAGAGAGAGAGAGAGAGAGAGAGGAGAGAGAGGAGAGAGAGAGAGAGAGAGAGAGAGAGGAGAGAGAGAGAGAGAGAGAGAGAGAGAGAGAGAGAGAAAAAAAAGAAAGAGAGAGAAAGAAAAAAAGAAAGAGACAGAGAGAGAGAGAGACTGGAGGTGAAGATGGAATAGGGAAGAAATAAAGATAGAAGAAAGAAGAGGAAGTACCAAAGAAAGGGCACTATTAGGAGCAGGAAAGCGGGGGAAGGGACAAGGGACACGGTAAGGGTAGAGGTGGTCCAAAGCCACCGGTAAAAATGCTCCCCCTCAAGGCAAGGAACGACCCAAGATCCGGCACGCAAGAGAACCACCAAGGGACAAGGGGGGGGGGAGAGAGAGAGAAGAGAGAGAGAGAGACTGAGAGAGAGAGAAGAAAGAGAGAGTAGAGAGAGAGAGAAAGAGGAGGGAGAAGAGAGAAGGAAAGGGGAGAGAGAGAGGAGAGAGGAGAAGAGATAAGATAGATAAGATACTTTGACCAGTCTAGACACTTTGCAAAGTACCAACTACAATATTGACTACTAGGCCACCACACCAGGACGAGTTTGGTGGACTCGAACCGCTGACGAATGGCGCAGGGACTCGCAACACAGCAGTGATTCTAGCCAACGGCCACCCTGAGCGAGGAGAGAGAGAGGAGAGAGAGAGAGAGAGAGGAGAGAGAGAGAGAGAGGAGAGAGGAGAGAGGAGAGAGAGAGAGGAGAGAGAGAGGAGAGAAGGAGAAGAAGGAGAGAAGAGAAGAGAGAGGAAGAAGAAATAGGAACAGAGGATTCTAAATTCGTGAATGAAACCAAAGAGAACGAAAGCAAAAAGAGAGAAAGAAAGCAAGGTAAATGAGACGGAATGAAAATAATCAAGCAAGAAAATCATCAAAAGACAGAAAAGAAGAAGAAAGGAGTTAATCAGACGTCCTCATCTCTTGCCCATTATGACCCGCAATTCATTACTTACTGCATAATACACACAAGAGAGGATAAATCAAGCCTTGGAGCGTCCCCATGACTGCAGAGTGATGAAGTGAAAGGGAGGAGGAGGAGGGGGAGGAGGAGGAGGAGAGGAGGAGGAGGAGAGAGGAGGAGGAGGAGGAGGAGGAGGAGGAGGAGGGTTAAGAGATAATGAGACTAGGGAAGGTGGGGGCAGAAGAGGAGTAAGGAGAAGGCGCTTGGGAATTTTGCTTTTATATATAATGAATGCACTATAATGCAGGAATATAAAGCACCTAAAATTGCGCAAGATTTTGAGCAAACTGCGACAAGTATGAGGAAGAGGAATAGAAAGAGAGTTTTAAACACTAACAAACCCTCTGGTCTTTATTAGACTATATAGATATAGAGTAACTTAACCCCTTGAGACCCAGAACAGAATTTTCATTGTAATTTAGCCACCATTAGACGATTTTTAGTGAATATAAGGAATGTTTTATAGATATGACCTGTTTAGTATCCTTGTCGACTAACTAATTTGGTATATTCTGTTAGTTTTCGTAATGTTATGGCTCAACAACATACAATTTTTTATAGCGAAGAAAAGATTTGGGCGTGAAGGGGTTGAGAGTTAGGGAATTAGGCAGTAAAAGAGGAGGAGAAAAGGGGGTTTGGGGGAAAAAGAAATCGCCGTGTTAT
>JACEEZ010025632.1:7500-28819 GCA_016584305.1 Chionoecetes opilio | reverse complement strand
AAAAAAAAAAAAAAAAAAAAGCCCTTTTCTACATAAAAAGTCCCCCAATAAAAAGAAAGGGGCCTCTGAATGGAAGTCTTACGCATTCTGTTTCCCCTGTTACGATAAAATGAGACACCGTCCCGGGTTTCAGCTTCGATTCTCTTGCAGCTTGAAAAAACTTTTTCAGCAATCTTTGGTAGATAAAATCTCTAAAAAATCATTCAAAGAACTGAGTAAACAAATTTGGTTTTGTCAAAACTTCATCGATGGCTAAAAAATTCTGTATGTCTTCTCTCGTGGGGCGGGGTGAGCGAGATCTTTTCATCCTTTTTTTGAAGTCAGAAAAATATTGGTACGGGGATTTTTTCCTATGGGTAACGGGTCAAATGCTAAAGGGATCTTGGGTATTGCAAATATTTCGTTTTTTTTATTGAAAACCTTTTTACATTGAAAAGGAGAATAAAATCACAAAATGTTGCTTGGTTCTCTCCAAACCATAGGCACTCCAAACTTAATTTTAGCCTTTTTTCCTTTGAGACCATGATCTCAAAGTCTAAAACACGGGTTTTGCACATTTTTGTGGGGAGCCCAATGTTGTCTTGGTCTCCAGTGGGTACTTTTGAAGTACCAAAACACGCTCTTAACAAAGTCATATTTTGCGCCTCTGGTCTTAAAAGTAACTTCCCCATTGAAAAAATATTTTGGATCATTTGGGCATTTCTTCTGTAGATGAAGGCCTTGTAGGCAGAAACCCAACTGCGACAAATAAAAAAAAAAGATTTTTTGCTACCTGAGTTTTTCCCTGAATTTGTACCCAACCACCTCCCCTTAGGCATTGTTTCACAAAAAAAAAACAACGGGGAAAATACAATAAATACTTAACAATGTAAAAAATTTCAATAATAAAAACACTACCTGCGGACGTTTTGTTTTTGCAGTTAAATTTTGTTTTTTTCTTTCGTATCAAAAGATGGATTTTCATTTTAAAAGAAAACGAAGATATTCTCCAGTTTTTTGGGAGACTAAATTAAAAATAAACCATATAACCCGGCCCCTTTTCTACATACTCAATAAAGGGATAAATTTTTTTTAAAATTCAAAAAAATGGAATTAACCTATACGAAAAAACGTATGTGTGAAAATTAAATCAATTTAATTCAGCACCCCAAAATTAGTCAAAACTTTTCTTAATCCATCCCAGAATTTTTTTTTTTTTTTTTGTTGACCTATTTTTTTCATAATTTCCCGGGGGCAACCGCAGTGACTCTCATCCTCCTCCCAAGAAAAGGACAGAAAAAGAAAGATAGGGAAGACACCTTTATCCATCGCCGGGCTCAAACCTATAGGGTCCCATGACAATCGAGGGTTTGTTTTCCTCATAGTATACGCACCACGTCATTTCTTTCGGGGTCAGATGAGCATCGTACTCTAAAACTGCACAGCGCGATTCCCTGTCGCCCCCGAAGTACAACGCTCATCATAACATTTACCCACAGGTGCCGACAGAGGGGGCTGGGGGGTTCCCTTTTTCTGACGTCATCAATAAAAAAGTCGTAGCCCCTTTTTGGGGGAAGATTTTTTTTTTTCGCGCGCTTTTTTCAAAAGTCTGTTTTTCGGGAAAAAAGGCCTGGAAATAAATTTTTTTTTGGTGGGTTAGGTGTTTTGAATGCACTTCAACTAATTCGGGGAAAAAAAAAAAGGGTCTGGCCCCCCATTACTTTAAGTGGGTGTACGTCATGAATGGCCGGCCGAAGGACTTATAGGCCCTATTACACGGGCACTTTTTTGCTCACTGAGCAGTTTGCTCAATGAAAGCCTGTGTGGATGAGCAAACAGTAAATTCCTTGGAAGCTATTTTTGCTCAGTGCGCATAACTTGCTCAGTGAGAAAAAACGTTTTCTGTTATAAAGAAACCGATATTTTGGAGATAAATTATTTATTGCAGGAGCATTTTGTTCTAAAACTCTTTAAATACCAAATTTTATGAAGGACAGTGGTGGTGGTGGTGGTGGGGGTCAGGGTGTAGCAGTGGTGGTGGTGTTGGGGTGTAGCAGTGGTGGTGGTTTTTAGGGTGTAGCAGTGGTGGTGGTGGTGTCGGGGTGTAGCAGTGGTGGTGGTCGTGTCGGGGTTTGTAGCAGTGGTGGTGGTGTTAGGGGGGTGGCAGTGGTGGTGGTGTTAGGGTGTAGCAGTGGGGGTGGTGTTAGGGTGTTCACAGTGGGGGGGTGTCAGGGTGTAGCAGTGGGTGGTGGTGGTGTCAGGGTGTAGCAGTAGTGGTGGTGGTGGTGTTAGGATGTAGCAGTGGTGGTGGTGGTGTCAGGGTGTAGCAGTGGTGGTGGTGGGGGTCAGGGGTGTAGCAGTAGTGGTGGTGGTGGTGTTAGGTGTAAAAGCAGTAGTGGTGGTGGTGGTTGTTAGGTGTAGCAGTGGTGATGGTGGTGTCAGGGTGTAGCAGTGGTGGTGGTGTTACCCTGCAAAAAACAAGGACATAGGCCTACGGAGGCCCTCCGTATGTCTTACCGGCGGCCCAACGGAAGTGTACGACGTAGGGCCGCTGGAATTTGCTTAGGGGCTCACCGGCGGGCCGCTTCCAGCGGCCCCGCCGTAGAACATATGGCCATTTGCCGCTGTTAAATTAATGATTGAGGAATATTTATGGTTATACTTTCAAAGTAAATTGAAAGATACAGTTATGTTTTAAGGGGTGTTGCACACCCCATTAGCCGATTAATAGACAAATTTTGCTGTTCAACATTTAAAAAAACATTACTATATTATGCAATATGCTTAGAACATTTAACCAAAATATTCCTATGTCTTTTATCCAGTAATACGATGAAAAGGAGATCATTGCTACGGACATTTTTTATTTCATAATAACAAAAACATATCCGTTACACAGCGCCCCAAAAGCATTTTCGCGACATCATAACACAGCGCTTCCATACGGGAATTCAGAAAATGTACTCTATGGCACCCTACTGATTTTCCGAAGAGATATCTTACATATGGCAGCTTGTTTAAAGCGCGGGCAGTCCATCAAGACCGTTGAGGAATGTTTCAGATGCCACTTGTAAATTATAGACGAAGCATTTAAAAAAGTATGCCTTCCTTCCCCGCGAATAATTTGAACAGAGCGCATTGGTATGACCTATCATTATTTTCATAATGAGTGGGAAGAAAGACCTAACAAAAGAGCAATTAAAGTTATTGTATCTCTACACAAGGCAGAGGCGCCAGTGGAAGAAATATCAAGGATTGTGGATGTTACGAGGAGATGTGTGCATAAGTGGGTGAAAGTTTTACGGTGGGTTGCATCGTCGCGACAGCCGCGACACCAGAACATTTAAGTGGCCAGGGCGAGGGTGCAAAACATCAGCAAGCACCCTAAATGTCATGAAACGTCAAAGCGGATGCCCCTCCTCAATTAAAAGCAAGAAAAATATTGCGATATGACTTTTACATCCTCGCCCTGGCCACTTATAATGTTCTGGTGTCGCGGCTGTCGCGACGATGCAAACCACCCTCAAACTTTCCACCCACTTATGCACCCCATCTCCTCGTAAGATCCACAATCCTTGATATTTCTTCCACTAGCCTCTCTGCCTTGTGTAGAGATACAATAACTTTTTAATTTTCTCTTTTGTTAGGTCTTTCTTGCCCCCTCATTATGAAAATAATGATAGTCATACCAATGCGCCTCTGTTCAAATTACTCGCGGGAAGGAAGGCGATACTTTTTAAAATGCTTCGTCTATAATTGACAAGTGGGATCTGAACATTCCTCAACGGTCTTGATGGGACTGCCCGTTGCTTTAACCAAACTGCCATATGTAGGTATCTCTCGAAGTCAGTAGGCTGCCATAGAGTACATTTTTTGAATTCCCGTAGGAAGCACTGTGTTATGATGTCGCGAACAATACTTTGGCGCGCTGTGTATTGGGTTTACATGGTACGTGGTGTACGTGGAACACTGGAACAACCATGTAGAAAGATATCGGATGCGGCGAACAACCTAACAACATCCACCCACTTGTACGTTTAGTCACTAACTGATTTAATTTTCACTCACTGACACCCGTGACTCCTCACTCTGCCACGGCGCGGGCGGGATTCCTAAAAAAACGTGTCGTACTGCAATTATTTATAGTATTCAGTATTTCGTTATAATGAAGGAGCGAAAACATGTTATAACTAAGTTCTCATTGTGTTATCGACGGGTTTAAGGGTGACGCTTTAAGCCTGTTGTGATTTTTTTACCGGTCCTTTGTAATGGCTATCGTACGTCTGGCAGTTTAGTGCATTGATAGCTGGGAAATAATTTCAAATAATATTATATTCTAAATCATGATATTATCCATGTTAACTACATCAACTACATATTCCTTATTAGGTGTACCATTGCGTATTGATATGTGTTGATAATATGTTGGAAATGATGAAATAACGGAAAATATGACCTTGTGTTATCCCGTACTCTTTGCTCGGTTAATCAAATGTTTATTTTTATATGATACTAGATACAAACATAGACTAACTGATAACGTTTTTCCATGTAAACTCCTTCCTCTGTACGTATATCTCATCTTTATTTCTACGTATCTCTGGGTGTTGCTGATCAAGCTGGCAATATTTAAAATAAACTGATATATGATAATTTCTATAAACTATTATAAAAACTTCTATAATTATTTATAATAGTTTGAACAGGCCTAATATAGTGATGGTGCCGATATTGAGATACTATGTATATTACTGTGTTGATATATTATATATGAAATGAATATTTCCCACCTACAAATACGTACCAGCGGGCCTCCGGAGGATTGACGTCAAGTTGCCGCTGCTTATCACTACTGATGTAATACTACATCAAGATAATCATATAACTGTTGTTTCAAAATGTTTACACATAGAAATATTTAATTCTTCAAATTCTGTATATTAATTTTCAACATAGTAAATTTCCCGGGTCTGAAAATACACCAGGGGCCCTTCGGAGGGCTGATGGAGGTAAATTTGCCCCCGGCGGCCGCCGTTCCCCCGCTCTACACCCTACGTAGGCCCGCCGGTGATGGTTAGCTGGGTAGGGTGTAGCAGTGGTGGTGGTGGTGTCAGGGTATAGCAGTGGTGTAGCAGTGGGTGTTGCATTATATTGCTTTGGTCATATGGTGCCGATCAAAGTCAGAATTTCAAGATTTTGCTCATCAAACACAGATCCCCGTGTAATAGTTTCGTTGAGCAGCTCAGCGAAATTTCTCACTGAGTAAAACAGTGCTCGTGTAATAGCGGCCTGGTGTTATTCACTCGCCAACATAATGTGTTTGCTGACGGACCATTTTGTTCGGAACGTTATCTCATCACAGAATACGACACGCTCCCAAAAGTCGGCAGGCTTGTCAGCATACTCCAGCGCATATTCCATATTCATACGCATTGTCTGACAATAAATGCGTTAGCCTAAAGGCGTATGTGGCATCCTCCGATATTTGGAGTTTGAAACAACGTTGTGAGGTAAAAAAACGTTGGTTGGTTCGAACTCCAGAACAACCCAATTCAATATCTATCATTCCATTCAAATCACCCAATTCGTGGCATACCAAGCCTCCCATATCATCAGCACTTGACTGAATGTTTACAGTATTCATCGGACCCTATGCACCGATACTTGTTTTACCTATAGTACTGTACTTAGAAAAATCATAGGCAGGTAACAGGATTGAAATTATCTGTAACACTATTGAAAATACTTGCCATGTTACATTCACCTGTACCACCTACACTGTGTTTTACATACCCTACGCCATATAACACTTCCCGTTAAAATTTAAAAGTGACTAGTCTTGACGTCCAGTTTGGGTCCGTTACAGGATTTGCTCGAAACTGTGGAGTTTTTATCCCTAGACTTTGAAACTTAACGTACATGTGGGTTTTTTCCGCTCATTGGGTTTCAAGCAAAACGCCCTGTAAACGGTTTAAAGTTACACACACCACAGAGTGCTGGATGTGTGACTGACTTATTTAGGTCGGGTCCAATGTATTATATATAATTTTAGCCTGCATGATGCTGTAATATTTTTTATATAGTTAGTAAAAATTTTTTTCGGAAAAAATTATCTTAGGTGAGGCGAATGTCATGGGTTCTGACTTATTTAGGCATTTAAGTTTCCTGGGGCCTTGTGCATCACTAGATACCTTTGTTTCTCCAATATTTATTTTCTGGCTGGGGGAAAGGATTGCCAGAAGCCGTTAATTTGAGGAAAAATTTATAGGCTGAAATTTCCCCTCAATGAATAGCTGGGTACATAGTATTAATGCCCGATTTTAAATTGCATGTGGTGGTTCAGAAAAGCATGCCATATAGGGAGGAAAGGAGGTATAGAAAAATCTGTTAAGTTGGAGAGATGTGGCAACGCTACCGGTCGCCATGTTGGAGCGGAGGCAAGGTCGCCTTTTCGCAAACCACTCCACAACAACACCTCGCGATGACATCACTTCTTGCTGCTGGCCAGGACGTCATAAGACCCGTCGCCACCAAAAACCAGTTTTCCCCCCCCTGCCCAGAGCTTGCCCTTTCTGACGGACGTAGGTGACGAGACGCAGCGTGTGGACAAGAGGAGGATATAGGGACGAGGCAAGGATCGCCGGCAGCGTGTGAGAAGGTCGAGAGGGGGGCGAGCGAGGTGCGAATATCTTCCACGTGGAATTTGACGAGAGGACCACAGTTTTCAGGTTCATCAGCACTAAGCGTGAGATACCCTAACTTAACCCCCCCTTCTTTTATTCCCCGTGATACCATAGGCGATAGGGTATCATAGGTAGCTAGGGAAAGGTATTTAGGGCGAGAAAGTACGAGTGCAAGTGAAGCCAGTTCACAGGGCGTGTATTGGCCTGTTAACACATGGCGTGCTATTTCATTCTGCTGTTTTAAAAAACCAGTTAAGGTAGTTAACTTGCGTTTATTGTGTACCTTTGTATGCTCCTGGACTATCGCTCCACAGTGTCTTGAAACCCGTCGGCAGGAATTTTAGATGGGTGTCCAGCGAAGGTTAGCCACACACACCCCATTAAAACTAAAAACTCGACATATATATATATATATATATATGTCGAGTTTTGAGTTTTAATGGGGTGTGTGTGTGTGTGGCTAACCTTCGCTGGACACCATCTAAAATTCCTGCCGACGGGTTTCAAGACACTGTGAGCGATAGTCCAGGAGCATACAAAGGTACACAACAAACGCAAGTTAACTACCTTAACTGGTTTATTAAATAGCAGAATGAAATAGCACGCCATGTGTTAACAGGCCAATACACGTCCTGTGAACTGGCTTCACTTTCACTCGTACTTTCTCGCCCTAAATACCTTTCCCTAGCTACCTATATATATATATATATTAGTGATGGACCGAATATTCGTATTCGCATTCGTATTGCAAATTTTCGCATGTTTTTTCAATATTCGCATTCGCATTCGCATTCGCACTCCGACTCGTAGTTGTTTGCGAATATGCGAATATTTTTCCCAATCAATAAACTTACAAAAATAAAAATAAAATAACAAGTGAACATAATATTATACAAGCAAACATGTAAATAAATTAACAGTTTAGCCGAGCGTTAGTTAAAAGAATGGGTGAGGAGGCGTAGTGGTAGGCTAGGTCATAGTCACTCGAACACTACCTCCATCCTCTACCCTCCACAGAGTGGCAGCCGCTACTCTCAAGGTCACTGTTACTGAACTCATTGCCTACTGCATACTGCAGTAAGCATATACGCGCTCTTCTCTGTCACCCACGAGCACAATCAACTTTCTTTGAAGAACAGTATTGCAGCAGCCTACTGCGTAATGGCGTCCAGTCACACCAGTGTAGTTTGGGATTACGTATTTCGAGATTATCTCGAATAACCATTGCGAAGTGTAAACTTTGCAATAATAATCATTCATGTAATATATTATCATGTAAGTATTCGTGTAAGAATGGGTCATCGTTCGCAACCTGGAAACATTGAAAATTGAATAGAATTTACTTTACCGTAGATAACACTAAAGTCGCCAGGACAACGTTTTTTTTTTTATTTGCAGACATCCAGTGCGTTAATACTTACATTATACATTCATGATTTCTGGAAAGTTAGAAGGGGCTATCTGGAGAGTCTGTGTCATTTTGTGTCTTCATATGTGTCATAATATGGCAATAAATTAACAAATTATAAAATATAACCGAGTGGCGCCGTTGGTAACGGGCTACACTAAGATCGCCATCTAGTGTTTATGTTTAGTGTCCTCCCGCCGTCGTTGTCGCCCTGAAAAAAAACGAGTAGGGAAATTTGAAAACCTTATATACTTGCAGATACAAAGCATAAAACTACGCTGAAACAGGTAGATTATACAGTCATGATATAAACTACTGTGTATCATCTCAGTGGCACATACAAATCAGTAATGATGCTATAATTCGTATTATATGGCGCCTGGCGACATTACTGCAGCTGGCGACTATACTGTTATCTACGGTATACATTCATATTTTTATGGCTGAACTCTTACAATACATGCAAAATATTTCAGTTACCTGTAGATATCAAAAATAGTGTATTACTTGAAATATTATGTATATTCGCAATTCGCATTCGCGAATATTAAAACCAAATATTCGCATTCGCATTCGCGAATACGGAAAATAGGCATTCGGTCCATCACTAATATATATCTAAATATATATATATATATATATATATATATATATATATATATATTATATATATTATATATATATATATATATAGATATGCAGCCGCCCAGGAAGGCGGCCACACAACCCTACCCAAAAGAACACTCACCAAATATGTCTGGGTTGCTTTCTTTTAATTTCCTTGCTGTCACACGTGGGTTAGATTCTAATTCACGCTTTACAATAGCCTGAGAACGAGAATCTGTCTTCTTGGGCTTGCCAGGCCTCTTCTTGAGGGTAGGGGTTGTGTGGCCGCCTTCCTGGTCGAACTTGGCAATCCAGCGTCGGACACTATTTGGAACCCACGCCAATTTGTTCGGAGATTGCCTTTGTTTGCTTACTGGATTTGTTTAGGGCAATAATCTGGGCAATGGTTTCTGCACTAAAATCCTTATTCTTGCCCATATCGACAACACAGGGGGCTCAAAGGGAGCGGCGGTGCAAGTCGAGAGGGAGCACAAGAGGGACGGATCGCGGAACACAAACTCTCCCCACACCGACAAGGGGCTATATTCAAGAATGCTCGTCAAATTCCGGCCGGTGGAGATTTTCCACCGTCGTACCTCCACTGGTGACATCTACAAGAACTGCCCCGACTGGTGGATATTTGACAGGCGTACCAACACAAGCGAGCCCAAAGCGGCATCAGTATTTTGACTGTTTTATACATATCTAATACATTTTACTAGTGAAATTTATAATTTCTGACATTAAAATAATAGTTAAGTTAGTGTTCGCCACTTGTCTGAGGCGTTGGTGCAGAAAAAATTGGCCTGAGTGATGCTTGCGAGTACATTTGAACGGCCCGCCGCCACTGCTCCACACAATGGCCGACCTCCATTCTCCGCCGCCGCCGGCTTCCTCACAAGTTAACACACCTATATAAGGCCTCCTGGACCTGATTTTACCTTAATGATGACATGTGTGCATTCACAGTGTATGGATGTCACTCTCGGTTGTGTTGAAAACTCTCCTGTAATGGTCTGGGAAGAAATACGATGGAATAAGTGGAGAGCGGGATGAAGGGGGGATGTGCAAGTTGTCGCCAATCAGCTGACTCAAACCTCCACCCTGAGCTCGACGCGTCGCGTCGTATGTTGATTCTTGTATACCAATTCGCGATGCAACGGGTGGAGAAAGTTCTTAAATATGCCCAAGAACAACAACTGACTGTGGTTTTCCTTGCGGGCTCAAAAGCTCCGCCTACTACGCCACTCTGTGTTGGCGGCACAATGCATGGCTCGATTTTAGGTCCCTTTAATGTTGAAGCAAAATTCGACATATAACACTGGTACAGCCAAAAATCGTCAGGGGTTTCTCAGTTGATTTAGACTAATTTAGGTGTTCTGAGTCCGAAATCACATTGATTTTGCTCTATCAGGTCAACTTTTTGAGATACAGCCATAGCCTACCTGACGAGTTTAACATATGCTAATATCAGGGTTTTGAGTTCAATCATATTTTTCTTGAAGAATTATCGAATTACAATGCACAGACACGAATAAAGGGAATTCCACAATTAGCCAATCAAATCAATACCTGTCTCACCATTACTCCATTCTAAATTTCAAAATTCTAAAATTCTAAATTTCATTGTCTGACACTCGCTGCATCTTTCTTTTTCTTTCAGTTTATTGTGATGGCTTCGGCGCGACGGTCATGCAGGAATAATCCTGACGTTTTTCTGCTACATCTGCGGACAATACACGCTGTCAGGGGACAGGAAGAACATCACAGATTTGTGAAGCGCGCCTACGGGGCTTACTTAAAGTCAGCTGGGTGACCAAGATAAGTCCGGGGCACCGCACACGGTGTGCAAGACGTGCGTGGAATACCTCCGGCGGTGGACGAAGGGCGCGAAAACTTCACTGAAGTTTGGGATTCCGATGGTTTGGAGGGAGCCGTTTGACCTTTGCATCGGATTGTTACTTCTGCGCCATCAATACTAATGGCATCAACCGGGAAAGAATCGGCACAGCCTCCAGTACCCCGACCTTCCATCTCCCCCGCCGCCCACTGGCTCACTGCGAAGAAATTCCTGTACCAGCGTTCACAGAGTTTCCCCGACCAGCGACGACGGGGCCCACCATACAGACGAGCGAGGATATACAGAAAAAAGAGTATGAAAGCACAAGATAGTCCGCAGCCCTTTCACAATGTGAGCTTAATGATCTGGTTCGGGATCTCAGTTGTCGAAGACTTCCTCCGAGCTGTTGGGCCTCCAGACTCAAAGAGAAAAAATCTACTTGGCAAGGACGCGCGTATCACTTTCTTTCGTAGAAGGCATGAGGCCTACATGGGCTACTTCTGCCAGGGGGAAAGACCTCGTGTACTGCCGAGATGTCGCCGGTCTTCTTGTTAAACTCGGCGCTCCTCAATACGATCCGAGAGATTGGGGACTCTTCATTGACAGCTGTAAGCGCTCTTTGAAGTGTGTGCTCCTCCACAACGGGAACCATTTTGCCTCAATCCCTCTTTCGCACTCCACAACTCTCAAAGAGAAATATGAAGCAGTGAAGTACGTGCTCGACAAAATCCAATATGAGCAGCACCAAGGAAACATCTGCGTCGACTTGAAGATGGTGAACTTTCTACTTGGTCAGCATTCCGGGTTCACGAAGTACCCATGCTTTTTATGCATGTGGGACAGTCGAGACAGAGCCCAGCACTATGTAAAGAAAGAGTGGCCGGCGCGAGAGCAGTTAGTAACCCGGGGCGAGAAACATCATAAACGAACCTCTTGTTGACCGGGAGAAGATATTGATCCCACCGCTACACTTTTAAGCTTGGGTTAATGAAACAGTTCACGCGCGCTCTGGACAAGGATGGGAGGTGCTTCAACTACCTGTGCCGAAACCTTTCCTGGACTGACCATTGAGAAGCTGAAGGCCGGCATTTTCGATGGCCCACAGATACGGCAGCTCATAAAGGACACAGAGTTCCAAAACTCCATGAACAGCTAGAGTGCGCCGCGTGGAAATCGTTTGTGCAGGTGGTGAACAACTTCCTGGGGAACACGAAGGCACAAAACCACGCCAGACTCGTCAGCAAGCATGATAGAGGCCCTTCCAAAAAACTCGGGTGTTTTATGAGTATTAAGATGCACTTCCTGTTCTCACACATGGAGAAGTTTCCTGAAAACCTTGGGCGATGAGCGACGAGCAGTGGAGAAAGGTTCCATCAGGACATGCGCCAAATGGAGGAGAGGTACCAGGGAGGTGGGACGCAGTCCCTGATGGCGGACTACTGCTGGTCGCTGAAGAGAGACAACCCAGCAGCTGCTCACACACGGGAATCGAAGAAACGCCGATTTATGCCGTGAACTCTGAACTTTTGTGTCACGTAACGCTCATTCTTATACTAATATTATGATAATTATGCTTATCAAATTTGATGGACTAAATAAAAACTGAATGAATTTGGATACGCTGACTTTTATTTCTTGAGGAAAACGGAAAAAATCATCAGGGGTTTCTCAGCTGATGATCCGCAGAATTTTTTTTTTACGAAAAATCGATTTTTTTTAAATTTCTGTAGCAAAAAACCTGACCTGATTGAGCAAAACCAAGGTCATTTTCGGACTCGAGCATCAAAATTAGTCTAATTCAGCTGGAAAACCCTGGACGATTTTCAAAACATATGTTTTTGTTACCCAGTGTAATTAGTCCGCCTCGCCCTGGGCGGTCTAATTTAATGTCGAGCACTGTATATATATACTATACTAGCAGAAAGGGTTGCCCCCCGGGGCACCTTTCTCCTAGCCCCTGCGGAGGGCTATGGGCCTGCGGCCCAATGCGGGGCCTGCGGCCACCGCATTGGGGTATAATGACTATATATAAATTAAGGTATCAGCTAAAGGGCTTGTGGATATTGTGGGTGGCGGAGGATTGAGAAAAGGACGATGAAATGTGAGAGAAGTAGGTGGGGAGGGCGTGTGGCCGGGGCCCCACAGAGAGAGACTCCCCTCGTGGCCACGGTGTGGCCCCCATGGCAGTCGGGGGTAAAACGGTACTCTCGCTCTCACCTTTCCCCCTGCCCTCCTGGCACCACCCGCAGAGGCTCAACGCCCGGCGACCCACTTCCCGCTCACCGCCATCCGCCACCATCACAGGCCTGTTTTTGCTGGCCACGCCCACCAGGGTCGGCCACGCCCATCAAAACATAGCCTAGTTTTTCCGCTGGGTCATGACGATTCCAATATGTTGCGGCATGTGGGTTTTTTGGGGCCATCTGTAGCCGAGTCTATAACGAACATACAGACCCCACAGACAGACAGACAGACAAATTTTGAGATTTTATATATAGATAAAATATATATATATATATATATATATATATATATATATAATATATATATATATATATATATATATATCTATATATATAAATCTCAAAATGTGTGTATATATATATATAAAACAAAAAAATGGGTAATATATTAAATATATATATATATATATATATATATATATTATATATAAACTATATATTATATATATATATCTATAAAAATTTAAAAGCAAAAGTGTGTGTGTGTGTGTGTGTGTGTGTCCGCTCCAGGTGCCGCCCCCCGTGGCGGAATCCCCTCATATGGCACAGTTTTTGGAACAGGCTGGAGCAGGGGGAAAGGTTTTAAGCCCATTTATGAGATGATCGGATCACTATTTTTTTTTTTTGTTTAGCACCTATTAGCGAGAATTGTGAAGAAAAAAAGTGGGGTTTCGAGAATTGAGGAAACCTTGATGTAGGGTGATGGGTAATGGGTGAGTGAATGGGTGGGGTGATGGCTAATAGGTGTGGGGGGATGGGTGAGTGAATGGGTGGAGGGTGATGGGTGATGGGTGATGGGTGAGGGAATAGATGGGGGTGATGGGTAAAGGGTGAGTGAATGGGTGGTTTGGGGATGGATAATGGGTGAGTGAAGAGTGGGGGTGGTGGGGAATGGGTGAGTGAATGGGTGGGGGGGGATGGGTATGGGTGAGTGAATGGGTTGGGGGTGATGTGAATAGGTTGGCGTAATACATACATTTTTACATCCATGATTTCAGGAAAGCTAGAAGGGGCTATCTAGAGAGTCTGTGTTTGGTGGGCCTCCGCAAGGAGCTAGCCAAAAAGTCCGCCCGGAGGGCGGCTTTGCGGCTAGTAATATTATATATATAATAATTTTAATATATTATAATATATATATATATAATATATATATATATATATATATATATATATATGGTAATATAAATTATATACCTTGTTTTGTTCAATGCCTCAGAAACCCAATTTTTTCACCTATCTATTCGACAAAACCCACCAGATAATTATCCTCTCTTCTTCAATAACACTCGACTATCTCCTTCCACTAAAATGAACATTCTTGGTATGTTCTTTACTAAAAATCTGAATCTCACATATCTGGAAATCTCCATCTCATCTTTGGCTAAAACAGCTTCTAAGAAGTTTTGGGTCCTGTGGCGTCCTGCGTCCACTTTCTTCTCCCTCCCAGTCGCTTAGAATATATGAACAGAAGAAAATAAGGAAGCTACAAGAGGCCGTGAGACCTACACCAGGTAATTCCTGTTACTTAATTCTACTACATCCACTTCTCTTCCCCATCCATGAATTTATCCAGATTCCTTTTAAAGACTCCTATTAGTCCTATATACTTCGCATTGACCATTTTGACAACTGAGTCCATTCTAATCATTCACCACCATTTTTTTGAACCAGTTTCCTCCCTATTTCCTTTTTAAATCTACGCTTTTCCAGCTTGAATCAGTTTACTTCTTGTTCTACCCTGCTTACTAGCCGTAAGAACTTTTCCTACATCGCTATTATTGTATCCCTTTAACCACTTAAAAACTTCTATAAGATCGCCCCCTTTCTCTACACCTCTCGAGTGAGTGTATATTTAATAGCTTCAATCTCCTCTCATAACTAAAGTTACGCATCCCATGAATCATTTTGGTCATCCTTCTCTGGACTGATTCTAACAAGGCTATATCCATCCTGCAATACGGAGACCAAAAACTGAACCGCATAGTCTAGGTGAGGTCTGACTAGTGCCAAATAAAGCTTTAGAATAACTTCAGCACTTCTTATTTTAATTAACACTCCTAATAATGAATCTTAACAGCCTGTTAGCTCGATTTCTAGCCTTAATACATTCATTCCTAGGACAGAGGTCTTAGCTTACCCGCACTCCAGATCTTTTCTCACCTTCTGATCTTTTCAGCGATACATTGCGTATAGTGTACCTATTACCAGGATTTTTCCTACCAACATTCATTACGCTACACTTATCAATATTAAATTCCATCTGCCTTCTATCTACCCACTCATTTAATTTATCTAAGTATCCTTGCAATATATTTACATCAGACTGTGATCTAATTATCCTACCTACTTTAGTATCATCCGCAAACTTGCTGATATCACTACTAATCCCACTATCTAAGTCGTTGATGTAAATCAAAAATAGAAATGGACCCAAAACAGACCCTTGTGGAACCCCACTTGTCACTTGTTACCTGCCCCTCATTCAGATTTAGAACCATTACAAATTGTAACTTTTATTGACTACTAATTTACTTATATCTAATCCAACGAAGAATGCTTACTCTGTACAGGGGCCTTATCCGCCCATTTATGGAGTATATCTCACATATTTAGGGTGTCCCACTCATACAGCTCTCCCAAACAGGGTTGAGTCAAAAGCTTTTTCGTCTCATCAACTCCCCTCTTCTGACTGACTGTCTTCAATCTTTTAATCACTGCTGCAATGTTGCTCCTCTTGCTACCTTCTGCCGTTAATTTCATGCTCACTGCTCTTCTGAACTTGCTAACTGCATGCTTACCCCCTCCCGCGGCCCTCGCTACACAAGACTTTCTACTCATTCTCATCCCTATCCTGTCCATCTTCCGAATGCAAGAGTTAATCAATATCTTTACTTTTTCATCCCTTTCACTGGAAAACTCTGGAACCCCTTTCCTGTTTTATTTTTCTATCTCTTACGAGTTAAATATTTTCAGGAGAAAAGTAAAAAGACACCTCCTGAACAAAATAGTCCCACCCCCCTTTCTTTATTCTTTTACTGTGTTCATTATAGGGACTGGCAATTAAGGGGAGAGTCCCCATGTTTAAAAAATTGCATCTACGGTCATGAAAAATTTTATATGTTGTGTATATTAGTACCCTTGTTATCACATGAAATTTCAAGCTATCAGATAAAAAAAAAAAATTAAAAAATTTAAGGAAAATTTTTTGTCGGTTTTGAAAAGAAATTTTGAATAATTTTTTCTCACCATTTTTGACCGATTTCCTTGTGACATGCGCATTGATAATTCATTGTTATTATAACAATTTGACTTTTTTTTTTTTTTTTTTTTTAACTGTAGTCGTTAAATTGTAAAAAAAAAAAAAAAAAAAATAGATTTTTTTTTTGGATAATTTTCCCATATATCATAACTAACCCTTAAAAAAAAAAAAAAACGATATTTCTACGATATTTGATTTTGTGTGTCCTGAAGTTTCGTGAAAATCGTCCCAAAAAATAAAAGCAACAAATAGATTTATGTTCATTTTATACTAGTTTTGAGAAAAACGTGTTTGAAGTTTTGCTAAAGTTTCTGCGCTCCAGTGAAGGTACTATACTGTCAATGCTACTTTCATATGATTTTTATGGGATCATATCACATATCAATGCATCAATACTGCATAAAAAGATCTAGCCCCTTTGTCCCCCTTATAAAAATATTAATTAATCGCTCAAAGGCGAGGGTGTCCCGGGCCCGCCACGCCCCTCATTGTTGCAAGGTTCGTCAAAATTCACCAGGTGCACAGCTTTCGGTTGGAATTCCTTTGTCCCGTCTTCCTCTTCTTGTTTATTATCTTCTTCGGTGTAATTCTTCTCTTTTCTCTCTTTTCTAGTCCTTTTTGGATGTAACATTGTTTTCCAAAAATGTTGTGAACAGGTTGCACTTTTCATATCCCAAATTGTGTTCCAGAATTGTTACCTGGGTAACAAACTTCACCCTGAAGATTACTAAAAAAATTTAAAGGCTTCTTTTTGATATATGGGAAAATTATCCAAAAAAAATCATAATGTCATTTTTTTTACAATTTTGAAAGTTTAAATGCCCCTCGCTATGGGCATTTAAATTTATGTCCGACTGAAAAAAAATTCCACCATTTGAAAGCCAAAGGATAGGGTGTTGCCATAGACCCCTATAATTCAAATTCGTATTTAATTTTTTTTTCTTTCATATTTTCACGGCGGACTCTCCCCTTAAAGTAATCGTCCAGACCCATTTTTTTTTTTTGCTGAATTATGTTGAATCCAAAACACCTAATCCACCAAAAATAAATTTATTTCCAGGCCTTATTTCCGTAAAAACCCCGACTTTTGTAAAAGCGGGGCGAAAAAAAAATCTTCCCTCCAACAGGGGTACGACTGTTATTGATGACGTCAGAACAGGGACGCCCGCAGACACTCTGTCTGACACATGTTCGGCAAATGTTATGATGAGCGATTGTACTTCGGTGTCAGACAGTGAATCTGTCGCTGTGACAGATTTAGAGTACGTGCTCAATCTGACACCGAAAGAATGACGCTGGTCGGGGTATACTATGAGGAAAACGAACCTCAGATTGTCATGGGATCCTATAGTTTGAGCCCGAGTACGAGGTGGATGAACAGGTGTTAGCAGACCCTTGGGTTTTCAGCAGGAGGACCTGGCACTTCTCCAAAACATGGATTGGAAAATAAGGTTAAACCAAATGTGTGTGTGGGAATCACAATGAAGGTACTTTCGAGAAAATCCTATGGTTAGGAGCTAACATCAAACTTTTTTTGGAGCTTTTTGGTTTTGGAGCTACAGTCAAACGCCATTACTCGGAAACCACATACTAGCATTAACTGAAAGCATAGAGTTGGAAAATATGCGGGCGGGAAGGCAGAAAGTGTGACAGCCACACCACCACGGGGTCTCTCACCACAGGGCACCCCCACTCCACAACGGGTTTACTTGGTCTTGTTAAGAGGCAAAGCCTCCAGTCGTGTGGTCCACCGCTGCTGCCAGTCCTGGCGTCCCTGTCTAACAGGGCCACCTGGTCTGGTAGGGTGTTGGACTGAATCACTGTCTTACGGGGGGGGGGGGGGGGGGGGGGGGGGGGCGCCCCCCTTGTCCAGAACACCCGTGTACAAAATGCAGGCTCACCCACACTCGTCGTCCCAACCCACACACTGGGTAGGCGACTAGTCGCGCTGCACACTCTCACCCAGTCCTTTCACCCGATTGGTACCCTCACTACACACCGTTTCTCAACACAACTGCTCGCTCCAACACACTATAGGCGTGTATCACCCTAACACACGCCACTCCCTTTCCGTGTGCAAACTTTTCTCGAAAGGCACAGCTGTCTTGCTGCACCCATAAAGGAGCATGCAGTGGCATATAGCAAAAAAAATCTATCAGAAACACCCAAATATCTTCAAGTACTATATTTATCTCTGTGTTTACGTGCCTCTTTGATCAGCGCGGGAAGATGGCCTCCCTGATGCTACGTCACCGGGGCCTGAGCCTGAGCGTCTGCAAACTTGAGAGCGTTTTGAAAACTCGGGAATTTGCAGATTTTTGATTGCGGATTATTTAAAAACGGCTGACTGGATACAAAAAATGACGACGTATTGTTGATATACTCGTTAATGGCTATGATTTTTATTGCATTAAATCAGGATGATGAATGGTCTGGACATTACTTTAAGCGGGTTTTGTGTTACTACTTTATAAATATATATATATATATATTATATATATATACACACATATATTATAAAATTATATATATATATATATATATATTTTATATATATAATAATATATATATATATATAATATGTTATTATATATATATGTTTTAAAGTAGTAACACAAAAACCCGCTTAAGGGAGAGTCCGCCGTGAAAATATGAAAGAAAAAAAATTAAATACGAATTTGAGTTATATGGTCTATGGCCTTTTAATCACTGCTGCAATGTTGCTCCTCTTGCTACCTTCTAACCGTTATTCCATATATATATATACTAGCCGCAAAGTCGCCCTCCGGGCGGACTTTTGGCTAGCTCCTGCGGAGGGCTATTGGTGGGCCTTTGGCCCACCACCTGTGTTTGGTGGCCTTCGGCCCACCAAACATGGACTCTCCAGATAGCCCTTCTAACTTTCCTGAAATCATGAGTAGAAATGTATGTATTCCCCACCCATTCATTCACCCATTACCCTCACCCCCCACCCATTTACTCACCCATTACCCATCACCCCCCACCCATTCACTCACCCATTACCCATCACCCCCAACCCATTCACTCACCATTACCCATCAACCCAACACACCCATTCACTCACCCATTACCCATCACCCCCCACCCATTCACTCACCCATTACCCATCACCTCCCACCCATTCACTCACCCATTACCCATCACCACACACCCATTCACTCACCCATTACCCATCACCCCCCCCTATTCCCTCACCCTCACCCATCCCCCCCAACCCATCACCCCCCACCCATTCACTCACCCATCCCCCACACCCATTACCCATCACCCCACCCATTCACTCCCCATTTACCCATCACCCACACCCAAGGCTTCCTCAATTAGAGAGAACTGCAACTCCGAAATCCCAGTGGTCGCTGACAGTTTTAACCAAAATTTTGGGTTTAAAAAGTTGTCAACTTGAAAAAAAAATATGGGCTTATGCCACTGCACTTAAAACACAAAAGTATAAATATTAAGAACGATTTTCTTCTATATGTAATTGTATAGAAGCCTGAGTCTGTAAAACATGTATTTAACCAAATAACCAAGTAGGTTATAGTTGAGGAGGCGAGGTAAATGTTTACTCTATAAATATTATATAGTCAATAACTTATGTTTAGAAGTTATCTATACCTAGCAGTCATATTTCCTGTTATTTTGTGTAACAATCAATAGAAGCCCTGTGAATGCAATGAGTCCGACGCGTGAAGTGGCAATGTTTTGATTCAATTCCACCGCACAATCTCCCGCCACCACTCCCCCCGCGGCGTGTCGCCTTCCAAAATTTATAACCCTACATTGTCGCACAACAAGCCGATTTCGGCATTCCTTTATTCTTCGTTTTTTTCCCAAGGCATTGCTTATTGTATTTGAAAAGCGTTTGCCAGACGCAGCAGTACTGTCTTAGAAAACAGTGTGAAATCACCCAAATTTTACATGCCACAATATATCTGTAAAAAATATATTAAGCTTTGCTACTCGAGGCATAATTCATTAAATTGCTATTATAGAACGTTCCATCGAAAATGCATGTCTCCATATAATTAGTAGAACAACAGAAACTATATTTTTGTATTCAGAATGCGGTGCACAATTTTATCGCAAAATTAATTATGAAAAATATTAGTCGCGGAGCCAAAACACAGTAGACCAACCTTGAGTCAAACTGCCAGAAAAAACCACTGGCATTTTCCTCGAGTTCAGATCATTGGAATTCTCCAACCCACTTTGTTTTCACAACCCCCCTCGCTAATTAGGCTGCTAAAAAAAAAAAAAAAAAGGATCGGTCATCTCTAAGTGGCTTTGCCCTTTCCCCCCTGGTCACCTGATTCCAAAATGTGCCATATAGTTTTTGCGCCACGGGGGCGGAACCTATACCACACACACCACACAGACAGACAACAGACAGACACACTTTCGCTTATATTATTATAGATAGATATATATGTGTGTGTTTATATATATATATATATTATATATAATATTATATAATATATATATATATAAAATATATTATAATTTTATATATATATATATATAATTTTATATATATATATATATTTTAATATATATATATATAATATTATTTATATATTATATAATATATATATATAAAATAATATATATATATATAATATTTTATATATATAATATATATATATATAATATATTTTATATAATATATAATATAATATTTTATAATAATATATATATATATATAATATATATATAATAATATATATATATATATAATATATATAATATAATTTTATATATATAATTTATATATATATAATATATATAAAATATATATATAATAAAATATATATATTATAATATATATATATATATATAATATATATATATATATAAATAATTATATATATATATAATAAAATATATATAATAAAATATAATATTTTAAATTATATATATATATATATAATATATATATATATATTATATATTATAATATATATATATATATAATATATATATATTATATAAAATATATATATATATATAAAATTATATATATAATATATAAAATATATATTTTATATATATATAATATAATATTAGTGAGGGGACCGAATATTCGCATTCGCATTCGCATTCGCAATTGCGAATATTCGCAATTGCGAATATTCGCATGTTTTTTCAATATTCGCATTCGCATTCGCTTCGCATTTCCCCACTCGTAGTTTTTTGCGAATATGCGAATATTTTGCCCAAATCATTAACTTACAAAAATAAGAAAAACTATTACAAGTGAACATATATTACACAAGCAAACAT
>JACEEZ010025632.1:0-2500 GCA_016584305.1 Chionoecetes opilio | reverse complement strand
TGTTTTGTGATTACCATATATACATCACAAATTGCGATCACATTCAAGGGAAAGAAAAAAAAACTTCCTACCCTGATACAACTCTTCTTCCGCTGGCGCCCTTGGCCGGATGAAAATGAGAACTACTCGCACAAATCCAATCACACTAATCATCTCAGTAACTTTTCGTTTTCCTCTGCGGGCATTGGAAATTTGATGTAATCAGCTGGTTAATGTATGTTTCATTCTTAACACAGTTGCTTAATGACTGTTGTCATACGCATCTCACTGTAATTTCCTTTAGTTTGCTGCATGTCTTCAGTAGCGTAGTGCCAGAGGGTTTCCTCCTCTTAACAGTAAGATATTTCTGTCAACGTGTAACTCCAGCAATGTCGCAATTTCCTGGTACGCAACTATCTGCCTTTCAACACACAACTTTCATGACATTTGGTGCGGAAAATCCCTTCCTGAGTGTGTAAGACACACTCAGTGGGGCTCAACGCAACATCAGCACAACGAGGAGCATCAGCAAAGTCAATGCCTGGTAGATGGTCCACGTCCATGTTCGTGTTCCCGTGCTCCACGCCCACTGGTCTCGCGTCTGCTGCTTCTCATCTTCCACGGCGGGAGGAACTTGGCCGAGTGGACGTAGCGAGATCGGGGTTGTGGCAAGGCCTGGAGCGGCGGCACAGGCGTCATCACTGGGAGGTTTCTCGCAGTGACTGTTGTCTTCAGCGATGCAGGCGGCGTGGGCGATGGCGTGGGGTATATAGTTTTGTTCCACTGTGCCGGAGAAGAGATGCGACCCAGGACCGATGGCGTACACTGGAACGTCCTCGCCGCCGTGCGTCTCGTACCTAAAAACAGCAAGATACAAATATTATTTAACACATGAACACTACCAGAACCCATTAAGTAAGCGTTTTGTGTACCCTGAATGTTCATATGTTTGTGAACAATGGTGACACTGAAGCCGCTCGCGCAACTTTATATCATGACACTTCACCACGAACTACTGCTGACGTTTACGAGCGAACATACTAAAGGCGCGGTCACACGAGCAACTTTTCTGGCAATATTACAGCCGGCAACACAAACGCAGCCCAAACTCGGATATAATTGCGCTGTTTTATGAAGACCAACATGTTGGTCTTCCAAGGATATTCTTGTCAGAATATTCTCACAGAATTCCCACCACCAACGCATATTATTTGACATTCATTTTTAATGCACGCTCTAATTCAATATACAGAAGCTGAAATAAATAGCTACATAGTGGCAAGAACCGATTACAAGACGAATTGTGAAGCCTGTACATTTTGTACGTTTTTTTAAGCGTTTTGAAAGGATACAAAACACCTATAAAAATTTACACGAGTTTAGGGATGGTTTGCATTTTCTTTGTTGACGGTCTATTAATAACTAAAAAATTTATGGGATACCAACTTATTATGATCACTTTGATGTTTGAATGTTTGATGTTATATGTCTGACGCGCTTCCATACACAAGAGTCCATTTCAATCATTCACCACCCTATTTGTGAACCAGTTTCTCCCTATTTCTCCCTATTTTTCCAAAGACGCTTCTTCAGATACATCTTGAGAAGCCAAAATTGCCATTAAAACTCTTGCTACCTCTGTGAAAGTCCGTGTGACCAAAACACGGCAAGATATTGCCTTTGCTGAATATTGCCGCCTGAATATTGACGGAAAAGTGCTCGTGTGACCGCGGCTTAAATAAGGCGCGGTCACACGAGCAACTTTTCTGGCAATATTACAGCCGGCAACACACAACGCGGCCCAAACTCGGATATAATTGCGCTGTTTTATGAAGACCAACATGTTGGTCTTCCAAGAATATTCTTGTCAGAATATTCTCTCAGAATTCCCACCACCAACGCATGTTTATTTGACATTAATTTTTAATGCACGCTCTAATTCAAAATACAGAAGCCTGAAATAAAATAGCTACATAGTGGCAAGAACCGATTACAAGACGAATTGTGAAGCCCTGTACACTCTTGTACGTTTTTTTAAGCGTTTTGAAGGATACAATACACCTAGAAAATTTTACATGAGTTAGGGATGGTTTCCATTTTCTTTGTTGACGTTTTGTTTGTCTATTAATAACTAACATTTTTAGGGGATACCAACTTATTATTGATCACTTGATATTTGAATGTTTTGATGTTTGATGTCTGACGCGCTTCCATACACAAGAATCCATTTCAATCATTCACCACCCTATTTGTGAACCAGTTTCTCCCTATTTATCCCTATTTTTCCAAAGACGCTTCTTCAGATACATCTTGAGAAGCCAAAATTGCCATTAAAACTCTTGCTACCTCTGTGAAAGTCCGTGTGACCAAAACACGGCAAGGTATTGCCTTTGCTGAATATTGCCGCCTGAATATTGACGGAAAAGTTCTCGTGTGACGCGGCTTAATAAGCCGTGTCACACGGCGATATTTTCCGCATCTTTTAGTATTTGAACATTTGATGCCGTAGGGCGGCAAAAAT
>JACEEZ010025631.1:0-19055 GCA_016584305.1 Chionoecetes opilio | reverse complement strand
ATCTCAGCCTTCTAGAAATAACATATAAGGCCAACCACCTTAGGCCTCAAGGAAGATAAAAGCCTAAAGACGCAACAGTATAAAGAATAATAAAAATAATATTAAGATATTAAATCTAGGCTGGGTGGAGTTAAAAGCTTTTTCGTATCGTCAAGTCCCCTCTAACTGACTTTCAAGAGAGCTCGCACGCGTACGTATAATCCCTGAGACGGAAACTGAAAGACTGAAGCGCATTTGTTGAATTTTGTTCGGTAAAAAAAAAATGTTAGCCGTCAGTACGAGGCTGCGGAAAATGGGGGGAAGCAATGTTTCCATAATATCTTATGAACCGTATTAGCTACGAGAAAACTTTATGGAGGGAAAAAATCTAGATTTCAACAGGCTGCCCTGTGGTATAAGCAGATTTAAATTCCATTGATAAATTACCGAATTACGTTTGTTTTTAGGCATATTACCCGAAAAAAATATTTCAGAAATCAAGGGAAAATTGCATACATGCGTAAAACTCTTGCGAATAATAAATGTATATTTTTCAAAGTGGAATGCGATTCCTGCAGAAACGCTCTCCATCAAGACATAAAACAGAGTTAGACGGATAAAAGATAGATGGATGGTGCATCAATAAGTTGCTGGTCATTGAACGGCACAAGGGTGCGCAAAATATAAAAACTATCTAAAATTCTGTATAATACATATGAGTAAAAAAGAAACGGATAGGTGCTTAGGGTAGATCTCGTTGAGCTTAACAAAAAGTATTCATGCCATTTTTAGTCTAGGGTCAATAGTTTCATAGTAAAAAATAGGGAAACGCAGTATCGGCAGTGTTCTGACAATTTTAAGCTGCCAAAAATTTGGTCGAGTTTTATTGTCCTACAGACGTAACAATGATCTCAATACCAATTGTACATCTTGCAAAGAACAATAATAATTGTTCTTTATATATTTTTTTTTCACTGAACTCTCCCAGAGTAAACAAAACAGTGTTGAAGTTTTTTTGATAGTAAAGAACGCATTTCCCGTATAGATACGGAAAAATTCAAAGAAGCAAAGTTGTAGAGCTCCAAAAATCAGTCCAGCTCTCAGTCCAGTATTTAGACCGTCAAATGCCAAAAACAGTTTTGTGCACGGCAACTGTGTGCAACGTGCACACCGTAACCCACAATGTTTTTACACACTTTTTTGGCATTTGGCGGTCTAAATACTGGATAAAAGAGCGGATTTGGAACGAGTACAGGGCAGGATTTTTGGAGCACTACAACTTTTCTGCTGTGACTTTTCCCGTATCTATACGGGAATATCAAAAAAACTTCAAAACTGTTCTTTGACTGGTAGGGTTCTGTGAAAAATATATATAGAACAATTATTATTGTTCTTCGCAAGATGTACAATTGGTATTGAGATAATTTTACGTCTGTATGACAATAAAACTCGACCAAATTTTTGGCAGCTTAAAAATGTCAGAACACTACCTTTATTGCGTTACCCAATTTGTTACTATGAAACTATTGACCCTAGACCAAAAATGGCATGAATACTTTTTTGTTAAGCTCAACGAGATCTACCATAAGCATCTATCCGTTTCTTTTTTGCTTATACAGATTTTTTGATATAACAGTTTTTATATTTAGCGCCTCCTTGTGCCGTTCAATGGACCAGCAGCTTATTGATGCACCATACATCTATCTTATCTTTCATCCGTCTAACATATTGTTTATGTCTTGATGGAGAGCGTGTCTGCAGGAATCGTATTCCACTTTGAAAAAATGTCATTTGTTATGCGCAAGAGTTTTTCGCATGTATGCAATTTTCCCTTGATTTCTGGAATATTTCTTTTCGGGTAATATGCCCTAAAAAACTAAATTAATTCGGTCATTTATCTTTGGAATTTAAATCTGCTTATACCACAGAGTGACAGCCTGGGGTTAATCCCTATAGGGGATTCTGCGTCCCTGGCCTCGGTGAGCAGTAAGGCCAATCCCTGACATAGATTAATTAGGGAGGGGTTTGCGACCCCTCCCTGTAAAAACCAAACCAAGCCACTAACATTATAAGAGGTAGAGGCCGGGGGCGTGGTAACCGCGCCCCCGACCCGGTTTTGCCGGGGAGCCCGACCATGCAGACCCCTCCAATGCCGACGCAGGGGAGGGGCCTGCCTATGACAAGTGCAGGGCAAAGCCCTCGGGAATCCCGCACTCCAAATCGAGTGGTAGGGCCCCATAGCCCAACTTTTTCTAATGGGGGTGGCCAGGGCGGTGCAGAAGCGTTTGTGTGTGAATCACAATGAGGGTATTTTGGAGAATATCCTATGGTTAGTTATGGAGTTACAGCCATGCGTCTTCACAGAGCTGGAATAGGGGAGCGGAATAGGGCTGAAGAGCCTGAGTAGGGAAGACAGTGGGAGGGGCACTCGCGCTGACGTCACGGAATCAACTCAGCTCCGCCCATGATCCCGCACAGCAGACCTGTGTATATGGCTTTGGTGCTGGCAGTCAAATACCCTAGCGCGTATACCAATCTGTAACAAAGGAAACATTCTAGAGCAAATATATGTACTTTATGAAATGTGTCTTGGCAATCATATGATATGTATCTGAAACTCGAGAAAATGTGGCCATCTATTGTGAAAAAGTCATAAATAAAAAATTTATTAATATACATACGTAAAAATGAGGTTAATAACAATTGGATATCGTGTCGTTGTTAATAATTTGTGTTAAATCAAGTGTTCCCTACGATGACTATTTATAGAGCAAGAAATCGTATGATATATCCAGGGTGGGGAGGGAGCCTTACCAGAGAGAACTCGCACGAGTACGTCTAGTTCTGAATACGGAATCTGAGAGGACTGAAGCGCCTTTGTTCCCTAAAAAACCGTTAAAGCCGTCGAATGTATCAGTACGAGGCAGCGGAAAATGGGAAAAAGCAATGTTTCCCTATTATCTCATAAACCAGATTTTTTCAGAAAACGTTATAGATAGAAGAAATCGCCATTTCAAACAGGCTTCCCTGTGGTGTAAACAGATTAAAATTCCATTGAGAAATAAATGAACGCATTAAGTGTTTTTACGGCATATTTCCCGAAAAAAAAATATTCCAGGAATCAAGGTGACAGAGGTGCGTCAAACTCTTGTTGATAATAAAATTTACATTTTTAATAGTAGCATACGATTCCTGCATAGATGCTCTCCATCAAGACATAAAAGAAATGTTTGCCGGATAAAAGATAGATGTATGGTGCGTCAATAAGCTGCTGGAAAGTGAAAATCACAAAGTTGCGCAAAATAAAAAAAAACTGTTATATCTCAAGATCGGTATAAGCAAAAAAGAAACGGATAGTTGCTTAGGGTAGATCTCTTTGAGCTTAACAAGAAGTATTCAAGGCATATTTGGTCTAGGGTTAATAGTTACATAGTAAAAAATAGGGAAACGCAATAAAGGTAGTATTTGACCATTACGTATAAACAGCCTAAAAATTGGTCGAGTTGTATTATCATACAGACGTAAAAATGATCTCAACAACAATTGTACATTTTCCGAAGAACAATAATACATGTTCCAAATCATTTTCTCACAGAAGCATAGTTTGGTTTTGAAAGGACGTACAATATATATTTACGGGGATAAATAAGCTTACAAAGGCTCAACAGTTGCTTTTGGTACATAATATAGGAAAACGAAGACCTGATTCGTGATCACCATCAGAAAAAGCCACGATGAACAACGTTTCGTGCAAATCCGGTGAAAACAAAATTGGTGAAATTCTGAAGGCTATGTATGGCCAGGCATTATATTAGGCAACAAAGATTTGTTACAGAAGACCAATTAGGTGTTACTAGCTAACTTTGGTATGCTGATTTCAAATCTATAATTATATTTTTTCTATCATGTCTAGGTTTTGTGTCAAATGCAAATCACTTCGCAAAATGTCCTACCACGTCCAGATTTTGGTTTTAATCGTCTTAATGCCAGTAATATGAAACTTGCTTTTCAAGGTTGAGGAAATTTTTTGCCAACTATATACAAATTCTAACGATTTTGATAAATAAAATTTATACAGAGTTATCAACACTGGTTCAAGAGCATAGTAACGGCCCAACGGTCAGTCGCTACGTGACAGTCAAGCAGAGTGGTTGTTGAAGCTCACTGCTGGTAAGCAAGTAATGAAATGAGCTGTGGTAACTTTCGTATTTTTATAGAATTGGTTTTGTACTACGGTATGTATTTATTTTATTTTGCACATCGTAATAATTACTTTCTACGTTTTTTTCAGATATGATTGTATGGTAATTAAAATGGCATCAAATAGAGGTGCTTGTGTAAATCACCCAGGCAACATCTGCTATATCTGTGGACAATATACACCTAAGCCACTACGTAGAAACATAACAACAAAGATTTAACTTGCCAAAAAGTATTATTTTGACTGTAATAGCGCATTTTCGCGGCCGCTCTGGCCCGGTCTGGACTGGGCTAGTCCCGGGCGGGCACTGTTTTGGCGAGGCAGTTTAGACCGGGCTGGAACGGACTGGGCCGGGCTGAGCCAGCGACCAGGACCAGGTTGGACCAGTGTGGGGAGAACTGGCGCATGCGCACTACAGTCAGCGGGGAAGGCGACCAGGAGTTCTCGTGCTGCTGATAAGACATGAAACACCATGATGGTCGACCATAAGACTAAAGTATCACAGGCGTGGTAGTTGTAAAGTCTTCAGCACAGGTTAAAAGGCGGACGACAAAAAGGATATTGACAAGATGGACGCCTGCCGCCTCACACAGTTCAGTTCAGTACCGCCCACTCGATCCCCCAGCCAATAGGAACGACGATTGGGACGGGGCCAGTCTCGATGTATTTTCACGACCATCAGTCCACCCTGACCCGGTCCGGACTGGACTGAACCAGGGCGGTGAACGTCACGAAAATGCGCTATAAGTTAGGAGACAAGGAGAGGGACTGGGCATCACATAATTTGCTGGCACAGTGCAGTGCAATGTTAATAGCTAGGATGAATGGTAATATAAAAGCTATGCCGTCATTAGTCCCATGGCTTGCATTGCGTGAGCCGAAAAATCACTTCAATGATTGTTATTTTTGTTTGACAAAGAAAAACAAATAAAAAATCACGTACCCAAACTGCGAATCAGCAATAAAACCAGTACCACAGATGAAACAAATCCACCACCAGTTCCACCATCAACGACAACAGACACCAGTTCATCTGAAGTTTCTGCTAGTGATAGAAACAAGGAAAGATGGCATATATGTTCCACATGCAAATATTTCCCCACATTTGTTAAGTCAAGCGGAGTTAAATGACCTAATGCGCGATTTGGAATTACCAAAAGATAACAGGCAGAGTTGCTTGTGTAGTGGTCAAAATGACCATCTACACCGTTGTCACCATTATGTAGTGCCCACCTTGGGAGTGTACTCTACAGTCCTGGTTACTCGCTGCCACACCCACCATTAAGTGGGAAAAAAGATATGAATGAACAAAAATAAAAGATTTAAGAAAATATGTAGGTACTGGTTGGAAACTGAATGACAACGCGTTAATATATTTCTAATTATAATATATTTAACTCTTTACTGTCTCACTTGGTAATTATTATACATTCACAAGTTATCTTAATATTAAGTCTTCCTTCCCTCCTAGTGATACGCACGCGAAATTCGTTATCCTAATATAGTTTACTATCTTTGGTAATTTCGGTTGCCTGTCCCCCCATTACATACGCCATGAAAAATTTCTAAGTCGTCATCCAATTTAGTTTAATTTTTTGGTAAACTCAGGGCCTGTTACCACCTTTTAAACGATACGCACATGTATGTAAAGGCTTACCCCTAATTAAGTATGTATCTATCCCATTTTAAAATTTTCCCTCCCCTTTATTTTTCCATTTTTTCTTTCCCCTTTGCCCACAGGGCGGGCTGTGCTGTTTTAGTTGCCCCCTCTGCTAATTTGGGGCGTTTGGGCCCCCCGGGTCCGCCAACAGCACCTACTTGGGACCTAAGTAATACCTTTATTAGCCCTGGTCAAAAAGGAATCACCAGTAAGTCATGTCTACTTCTGTTAAAAACTTTTCATAACATCCCTTTTCCCAAGGCGAAAAAACCCCCCCCCACAGGCCTTAACTCTAACGTCGACGTTCTAAAATTATCCAACCTAGAATCCCCTTTCTCACCTCGTTTCCTACTTTCCCTAATTACTACGGGGCTTAAAAATAACCTAACCATGATTAGGAATAAGGCTGGGGGGAAAAAATTCCTCGTTACATTGATATTTATGTTTATTTCTCCTTCCCCTTTAATTAATTTTCCGCGTTACACTTGGTTCCAGACTTCAAAAGGAAATTTCTCCAGCCAAACCCCCAAAGTTTCCCATTTCCGCTATCCCCCGGCCTTTTTTGCATTTTTTTCATCATTTTACCTAAGGGAAAAAAAGTTTTTTTCTGAGATTTCATTGGCTTGGGGAAAAGGTTGGCCTCGCTATATCCCAAAAGTGGAGATTTTCATTACTTAGAAGGAGCCTTAATGATTATGAAAAGGAAGGCAAAACTTCAAATTAGAATCACTGGTTTTGGACTTAAATAATGGAACTCTGCTGATATCAAATAAAAAGGGACCAAAATGAATTTTGTGGCACCTTTTAAAGAAATTTTCAACCCCATTTTTATCTTTTTATTTAATGCGGGTCAAAAATGCCCAAAGAGTTACAACAATATTTTTAAACTTTTGAAGCCCCCTTTTTTAAATGACCCGCTTCAAAATCTTTAAATTCCCCGAGACTCAAAAAAAATGACGACAGCAGACACCCCACCCGGTTTGGGCGACGTCAATTTCGGTAGTTCCCAGCCCTCCCAAAAACAAACCCCAAAGAGAATAGAAATAAATATAGTATTTGAAGAATTTTGGTGTTTTTTGATTTTTTTTTTTTTGCGATTGGCATTCTTCTCCTTCATGGATACAGCAAAAAAGCTGTCCCTTTTGCAGGAGTTTAGCCCCCTTTTTCCGACCTATTTGACCAAAATATTCTGTGCACCCCTGGCAGTGGCGGGTGAGGGGGCGCGGTGTGAAGCACAGTCTAGGGGGGCTCCTCTCCCCCCGCCCTGCCAGGCGCTGCACAGAAAATTCAGGGCCCAAATAGGTCAGAAAGGGTGCTAAGCTCTCCAAAGGCACAGTTTTCTTCTGTATCCATGAAGGTGAAAATTTAAATGCCAATCGAAAAAAAAAAAATATATAAAACCCCCCAAAATTCTTAATACTATATTTATTTCTGATTCTCTTTTTTTTGATCGGGCGGGGCTGGGAAGCTCCGAACTGACGTCACACAGTTTCGCGCCAGGGCTGGAATAAGCTGTTTTTTTTTTCCCCCCTTTTTTAAGTCTGTTTTTAGGGAAATAAGGAGTGGAAAAATTAATTTTTTTTTTGTGGTTTAGGTTTTTAATAACATTAACTAATTATGCAAAAAAAAAAAAGGGCCGGACGATTATTTAAAAGTTGTTTTTAAAATTCTTGGTAACATTTTGGGGCTAAAAAAAGCAATGTGTTTTTTGTTTGGAACAGAGAGATGACAAAACCACTAAAAAAAACTGATTGGGCCCTCAAGAAATGAACAGTTTGTTGGAAAAAACACAACGTGAAACCCCGCATTTTTGCCCTCAAAAAATACATATTCCCCCATTCATTTAAAATTTGGGGCCCATAAACCACTATATCTCGGGCTGTTCACGCGACATTTTTTTAAAATTTGCTAGGCGCATAGCGGATTGGGCCCCCCCCCCGAAAAAGAGAATAGGGGGTTTATGGACATATTAGCTGGTTATCAGAATATGAAAAACGTACCTTCGAAATTTGTTCAAAATTTTATAAAATTTAAAAACTAAAACACGCTAAAAAAAAAATGCATTACGAGACTGTTCATTTAAAACTTTTCGCCACTTAAAATTTTGCGAGTAAATTTTTATCATGAAGGGTATCAAAGAACGAAAATTTTATTAGATTTCCATTGATTTTCGTTTTCTGAAAACGAATTGAACCATGCATAAATTGCATTAAATAAAAAACAATATCATCAATCTGGTAATTTTCCCGATTGAAGAGGTTATTTATTTATTTAAGCTTAATTTATACGCTGCTTTTTATTTATCAGAAAAAGAAATATATAGAAATAAAAAACTATAAATGGGGAAAATTACCCGATTGATGATTTAATTATTTATTTTACGCATTTATGCAGGGTTCAAATTCATTTATCCGAAAACAAAAATATAAAGGGAAAAAGCTAAAAAAAATTGCACTTCTTTTATACCCTTCATGATAAAATTTACTCGAAAAGTTTTAAATAGCAAAGTTTTAAGTGAATTTAAGTTCATGAAATTTTTTTCTTCGTCTCATAAGGCTTTTCTATAGCATGTTTACTGTTTTTTATTTGATATATTATGAACAAATTTGGAAAACACATATAGATATATCTGATAAACATCTATATGACCCGTTGTAGGTATTTTTATATTATATATTATATTATTTTAAAATTATATATTTTTATTTTATATATATTATATTATATTATATAAAACCCCGAGCGGCCCTCCGACTTCACCCCTTTGTGCGACGGGCCCAAATTCCGTGCGCAGTCCAGGTTTAAGGTCTAAACTTGGCTTATAAAAAATTTTTTTCGGAATGGTTGGACCCAAATTAAGGCTCCAATTTTTTTAAAAAAATAAATTCAAAGCAATATAGACAGATCAAAGCTAGAAGCGGGGTTTTTCCCGGACCACAGATCCGCAGTGTCATCCACGACTCATCTTTTTCCATTAACAATAAAAAGGAAAAAGGGGCAAGACATCTTTTTTGAAGTTCGCAAAAAATTTTGGGAAACCATAAAGCAAAAACCCCGTAAACTCTTTGAAAACATGTTAAAATTTTAAAAAAATGGGTGCAGAATTTTTTAAAAATGCTTGTTTTACTTTCTCATCTTGACTTTTTCCCCCGGCCAACCTTGGGCTTTAGGTGACGGCCTGGTGCGGTTTCCCCCAAACGTTTGTTTTGGAAAAACGAACCAAGGTCTTTCCCCCCAAGTATGAGGGAGTTTATTTTTGGTTCCTGAGAAGGGAGCTCGTCATCCTACAAGCGACAAAGGAAGGAAACACACCAACTTTTACCGGGATTCGCATTTGTAGTAAAAAACAACAAAATACTGACCTTTGGGTGGATGGTTGGGCGCGCAGGGGGGTAACCCGCCAGGGGAATTCTGCTGGTCTTTAAAGCGATTGGAAGACACCCCCTTTTTCACTATTATTTAAGTATGCTTAACATAAAACGTGGCACGGAAAAATAGCAGACGGCTTCCAAATAGAAGGGGTGGGGAAAAATAAAAAATAGGGGTTTTCGGACAAAAAAATGGACTAAGAGAATTTAGGTAATAAGGAGGGAGAGTTTCACGTTCGTTTTCAGAGCCCCCAAACTATTTTTTTTGGCCTACAATAGGGCTTGGTCTAATGGTGCTAGTTTTTTTTTTGCGAAAACCAAAAAAAAAAATGAAAAAAAAAATGAGACCTAAACCTAATTTCCTACCCCTTACGGTTTTTAAGAACCTTCCTAATTTAACCCAAAAAATTTAATATATAATAAATATATAAATAAATATTATATATAAAAATTATTTTATATTTTAATTTTTTTTTTTTTTTTTTTTTTTTTTTTTTCCGAAAAATAAAACAGCACCATTAAACAAGCCCCTTTGTGGGCCAAGAAAAAAATTTTGGGTTCTGAAAAAAAACGTGAAACTCTCCTCCATTATAACCAACTTGGATATCAATTAAATCAGATCAGCAAGTTATGGGAACAGGGTTCACGTTCTGTAAAAAAAAAAAATAGTTTAAATTTTTTTGCCTAGTGAATTTTATTTGTGAAAATCAATTTTTAAAAAAAAATTATCCTAAACTCAAGAAAAGTTTTACCAAAGAGAGGGCGCACACGTAGTCATCTCTCCGGAATTTAAAGGGGGGGACTGAAGCGCCTTTGTTCCTATAAAAACCGTTTAAACCGTGGAATGTTCAGTACGAGGCTGCGGAAAATGGGAAAAAAAAAATGTTTCCCTATTATTCAAAAACCGGGTTTTTTTTTTTAGAAAAAGATAGATAAACAAATCACGATTTTAACAGGCTTCCCGTGGTGTAAGCAGATTAAAAATTCCTAGAGAAATGACGCAATAAGGTCTTTTGGGCACATTTCCGAAAAAAATTTATCCAGAATCCAGGGCGGGGTCCCAAAACGAGTCAAAATTTGCTAATAATAAATTAACATTTTTAATAGTACATACTTTCTGCATAGATGCCTCCTCAAGACATAAAATAATGTTTCCGATAAAGGATGATGTATGGTGCGTCAATAAGCTGCTGAAAAGTGAACCAAAAGTTGCGCAAAATATAAAAAAATGTTATATCTCACGATCGGGATAAGCAAAAGGAACGGATAGTTGTTTGGGGTCTATTCCCTTGAGCTTCAAAAAAAATTTTTAAGGATATTGACTAGGGTTTTAATATTACATGTAAAAAAAAAGGGAAACGCAATAAAGGGAGTATTTTTTACCATTTAAAGCCCGAAAAATTGGTCGAGGGATTATCATAAGACGTAAAAATGATCTCAACAACAATTGTACATTTCCGAAGAAAAATAATAATGTTCCAAATATTTTTTTCACAGAAGCTAGTTTGGTTTTGAAAGGACGTACAATATATATTTCGGGGGTAAATAAACTTACAAAGGGCCCAAAAGTTGCTTCTATACATAATATCGGAAAAAAGAAGATGATTCGTGATCACCTCAGAAAAAGCCACGGACAGCGTTTTATGCAAAACCGGTGAAAAAAAATACTGCTGAAATTTTGAGGGCCCTGGCCCCGGAATTATATCGGAACAAAAATTTTTGTTACAGAAATTTTTGTGAAAATCCCCTTTTTAAATTTAAAAAATCATTTAAACTCGGAAAATTCTCTTACAGAGAGAGCTCACACGCGTACTTTTAGTTTGAAACGGAATCTACAATGAAGCCCACGAAGCATTTTTTTCCCTAAAAAAAGTATGGTGCTCCCCCTGGCAACATTTTTGTTACGACAAGTTTAAACACGCCCCAAAACAACAGCCGACATATTAGAAAAGGCGAATTTTGGGGAGGAAGCCGTAAGAAGCCGGCTTTTGCAGCTTTTGGGTTTTCTGTTAACGCGAGGGACTTTTTAAGAAAACGGCTTCTTACGGATTGGGCCCATGGGCAAGCCGGAAAAACAGAGCCCGGGCTCCTCGCTTTAAAAACAAAATTCTTTTAAAAAAATTTTTTCTTTAGGCTGATGGGGATGATGTATTTCCCTTAAAAGCTTAAAAAATGTTCATAAATAAATGAAAATATTTAAAGTTTTTGTCATGGGGAACTTTAAATAATCCAACTAATATTCGGACATACTGTGCTAAGCCAGAAAGAAAGAAAATAAAAACACATTTCCCAAAGTTCGAGTCCAAAAAACTCATGGTAATCATTTTTTTTTTGAAATTTGAACGTCGAAAAAACCGAATCGGAACTTTTTCCGTCTACTTTTTTTTTTAAATCTGGGTCATTCGCTTTACCCTGTCCTTCTTTTTTCTTCCATCGGTTTAAAACCCCGTTTTCTTTTAACTTTATATTTAAAAATATATTTTAAGCGATCAATACATTTTTTTTCAGAAGCCTCAAAAGTCCCAAAAACGAGAGTGAAAGTCCCAAATTCCCCCTCAGTGCCCCGAAATCCCAAATCTAGGGACAAACCCCCCCATCTGGTCATGGACTGGACTGATGCTCGCGAAAAAGCATGAGACTGGCCCCGTCTCATTCGCGTTTCTATTGGTGGGGGTCGGTGGGCGGTCCTCCGGGCAAAAATCAATTTTTTTTAAAAAGCGCGGTTTTTTCTCCTGGGGAAATCAAAATAGCAGGGATGACTGTGACAAAATTAAGATGAAATTTATTTCATTTACCGTTTTAAAAACACTACTATGTCGCCACTGCCTAATGTCGCAGGGGGCTTTTACGAGTTTTTGCATCACTAAGATCACATCACGTGCACAGTACGTAGCCTTTTTCATTATCTAAAAACATACTACTGTTTCAGTGACACCTACAGTCTGTAGTGATGCTAAAATTCAAAAAAATATGGCGCCTGGGACATATGCAAAGGCGATATAGTGTTTTTTTGCGGTAATTAATTTTCCCCAAATGTTTTTTTTAACAAATTTCGAATTTATAATTTTTTTGTGAATTACTTTGTTTATGGTCGGCCTATGGTTTTTCATTTCTTATCAGTGGCACGAGAAGCTCTGGGCGTCTTCCCGCTGACTGAGTGCGCATGGGGCCAGTTCTCCTCACACTGGGCCCAAGGGGGTCCTGCTCTCTGGGCTGCACCCACTGGACTGACTAGACTGGGCCCCGCCCGCCCCGCGAAAACAGTCTCCCCCCCCACTAGTCCATCCCCGCCGGGTAGAACGGCGCGAAAACGCGCTATTTTTATACACATGGATTCCTCATGGAGGGGGGCCCCCCTTCTTTCTGTTAGGCTTGGGAACCCTTAAATGTGCGGCACTTGTGGTCGATGTCCTAGTCTTGGGGAACTGCTTGAGCAATTCTTGTCCCCCGTTCGGGGGGGGGGGGGGGGGGACGGTGCCACAGTCTCTCCCCGGCATTGGGAAGAGGTTTTCTCCCCGGGACTGAAATCCTACCTTTATTAGGGGGGTGGTCTTCTCAAAAAGTTAGATTTTTTAATATTCTTTTATTATTTTTTTAATACACTATTGTTTTTTTTATATATTTTTTATTATTATTAAAAATTTGTTTTTTATTATTACTTTACCCTCTCTTATTTAAAGTAACAGGGTCAAAACCACGCAGTGCGGGCCTTAAAACAAAAAATCTATCATCTTCTTAATATATATTTTTGTTTTCGAAAAATGAAATGATTTTTAAAGGGGCTAGACAATTGCACGGTGGGGGTAAAAATGGATGTAGGTAGTGTTAAGTAAAAGAACTACCACGTGAGGGCCACGGGCCCCTCGACTTCCTTTTTTCTTAAGTCTCCCGTAAACCCCCTTTTTATCAAACCCGATCTAATAATGCTACCTATCTTAGCGTCATCAGCAAACATGCTGATATCACTGCTAAGCCCACTATCTAATGGGGGGTTTCACACTTCCCGTATTTGCACGTCCGTCTTGCCAACGTGACGCACCGTGACGTCACCGTGACGTCACTTCCTGCTTGTGTGACTTGAAAGACGCGTCTCGAGCGAGGCAAAAGATTCGGGCCTCCAATGGACCCTACCCATAACTACTCACGGTTTTTTTAAACATGGGTGCATTGTGGGGATAAGACGGGGTCGCCGCGGGTGGACCTACGAAGGGAAAACTACGGCGATGGAAGAAATTTCGAGTTATTTTGCGCGAAATTGATATTCCAGGTGCTATATTACTGTGCTCTGTTCTCGCTGACAACACTAAAAGGAAGACCTAGGTAATGGCTGATGTGCAGAGGCTTCCAAACCAAGAAAACAGAGTCATAACAGACCCTCGTCAAAAGGTAAGCAACGGGTAGGTACGTAATGTTCCCTACCACTTGCTTACTTCTTAATGAGACTCTGCTGTGGCTGTTTTTCCTGGTCTAGAAGCCTTCGCAATCAACCATCACCTCAGGTCTTCTCTATGTTGTCAGCGAGCACGGAAATTATAGCACCTGGAATATCAATTTCGCCCAAAAACTCGAATTTTTTTAAATCGTCGTAGTCTTCTCTTTGTAGGCTGTACATATTCATGGTTATGATAGTATTAAAATACCTTATTAATTGAGTTCCTTTTGTTGTCTTTCTCATAATAAGTAGTGCTAATCATGGTTTAAGTGTTACTTGACGAGCCAATGAATACTCTTGAGTCTATACCAACATCCCCAAACCCTTTTGCTTTGTTTTATCTATTACTCCATCCATAAACAAATTGCATAACCACGGTGACTTTACCCATCCTTGCCTCATGGTATTGCATGGTAATGTCGTCTACCGATATTTTTGTCCCTACACAAATCGGGAAAACTCGCCGACAGTAATGGTTAGGTTGGTATCCGGTCATTTCGCCCACCTATGGAGTCTATAGGAGCTAGGGGGTTTAGGTTTATATTTGTTTAGTGTGACGAGAACCCCCAACCCCCCGCTATGAGGTTAGGTTAGATTTCTTTAGGTTAGGGGTGGGGTTAGATTTGGGTAGTTTAGGTTAGATTTGGTTGGGTTTAGGTTAGGTTAGATATGGTTAGGTAGGATTGGTTAAATTGTTTGGTTAGGTTAGCATATGGGTGGGTCAAGCCCCCTGCTAGGGTAGGTTATTTTGGTTAGTAGCGCATTTTCGTGACGTTCACCCCCCTGGTTTAGTCCCAGTCCGGACCGGGTCAGGGTAGACTGATGATCGCAAAAAATACATCGAGACTGCCCCGTCCCATTCGTCGTTCCTATTGGCTGGGGGTTTCGAGTGGGTGGTACTGAACTGAACTGTGGAGGCGGCAGGCGTCCATCTTGTCAATATCCTTTTTGCCGTCCGCCTTTTAACCTGTGCGGGAAGATTTACAACTACCACGCCTGTGATACTTTAGTCTTATGGTCGGCCATCATGGTGTTTCATGTTTTATCAGCAGTACGAGAAGCTCCTGGTCGCCTTCCCCGCTGACTGTAGTGCGCATGCGCCGTTCTCCCACACTGGTCCAAGGTGGTCCTGGTATGTGGGTCGGACCGGACTGGACTGGGCTGAACCGTTCTAGACTGCCTCGCAAAAACAGTGACCGCCCGGGACTAGCCCAGTCCAGACCGGGCCAGAGCGGTCGCGAAAATACGCTATAGGTTAGGTTTATTTTGGTTAGGCAATTTTCGTCATTTCGCCCACAAGACATTTCGTCCACATGTAAGTCAATTCGCCCACATATAAGAGTCAATTCGCCCACACGATCCATGTCACGGAGTCATGTAACTATATCTTCCTCTGGCAGAAATGGAATGAACCACTTGGGCGAAATGACGGTAAATTTCTAGTGTTTGCCCATACTCTCCCACTTCCCCCAAAAAATTTTGGGGGAAACCTGTGGGAGTGGGGGGTTTTCGGGTGGGGAACAAATTATGCGTCGGAAACACGTAATTAAAGAGTTGTGTAAGGGGGGTAAACTTTCCTAGATCTAGGGTAATTTCCTTATATCTAGAGAAAATTGCCACAATAAACCTAACCTACCCTAGCAGGGGGCTTGACCCACCGATAACCTAACCTAACCAAATCTAACCTAAGCTAACCTAACCTAACCAAATCAAACCTATTAGATTTGGTTAGTTTAGGTTAGATTAGATTTGGTTGGTTAGGATAGGTTAGATTTGGTTAGGTTAGGTTATCGGTGGGTCAAGCCCCCTGCTAGGTGGGTTTAAATTTTTGGTTAGGTTAGGTTTATTTTGGTTAGGCAATTTTTCTCTAGATATAAGGAAATTACCCTAGATCTAGGGAATTTTACCCCCTACACAACTCTTTAATACGTTTTTTCCGACGAATAATTTGTTCCCCACCCGAAAACCCCGCATTCCCACAGGTCCCCAAATTTGGGTTGGGGAAGTGGGAGAGTATGGGCAAACACTAGAATTTACCGTCATTTCGCCCAAGGTTACTGGTGGTTCATTCCATTTCTCCAGAGGAAGATATAGTTTTCATGACTCCGTGACATGGATCGTGTGGGCGAATTGACTTTAGAGTGGGCGAATTGACTTTTATGTGGACGAATTGACTTACATGTGGACGAAATGTCTTGTGGGCGAAATGACGAAATTGCCTACCCAAAATAAACCTAACCTAACCAAAATTAAAACCTACCCTAGCAGGGGGGTTGACCCACCGATAACCTAACCTAACCAAATCTAACCTAAGCTAACCTAACCCAAAATTTTAAACCCATCCTAACCTAACCAAATCTAATCTAACCCAACCTAACCTAACCCAAAACTAAACCCAAACTACCCAAATCTAACCTACCCTAAACCCAACTTAAAAAAACAACCCAACCTCCTAGTGGGGGGTTGGGGGTTCTCGACACCCCTAAAAAAATATAACCTAACCTCCTAGCTCCTATAGACTCCATAGTTTGGGGGGAAATGACTCCATAGTGTGAGCGAAAGACCTGTGGGCGAAATGACTATGGTATGGCGAAATGACCGGATACCAACCTAACCATTACCGTCGGCGAGCTTTCCCGCTTTGTGTAGGGACAAAAATATCGGTAGACGAACAGTACCATGCAGGTATCATGAGGCAAGGGTGGGTATGTCACCGTGGTTATGCAACTTGTTTATGGATGGAGTAATAAGATAAATCAAAGCAAAGGTGGTGATGTTGGTATATGACTCAAGAGTATTTTATTGGGTCGTCAAGTAACACTTAAACCATGATGTAGCACTACTACATCAAAGACAAACAAAAGGAACTCAATTAATAAGTTTTTTTAAAACTTATAACCATGAATATGTACAGCCTACAAAAGAAGATTACGACGATGAAAAAAATTTGAGTTGTTTTGGGCGAAATTGATATTCCAGTTGCTATAAATTTTCCCTGCTCGCTGACAACACCTAGAGAAGACCTGAGGTGATGGTTGATGTGCGAAGGCTTCTAGACCAGGAAAACAGCCACAGCAGATAGTCTCATTAAGAAATAAGCAAGTGGTAGGGACACATTACGTACCTACCAGTTTCTTACCTTTTTACGAGGCTCTGTTATGACTCTGTTTTCTGGGGGTTTTGAAGCCTTGCACATCAGCCATTACCTCAGGCTTCTCTTATAGTGTTGTCAGCGAGAACAGAGCACAGTAATATAGCACCTGGAATATCAATTTCGCGCAAAATAACTCTAAATTCTTCCATCGCCGTAGTTTTCCCTTCGTAGGTCCACCCGCGGCGACCCCGCCTTATCCCCACAATGCACCGATGTAAACAAATCGGACGTAGTTATGTCTGGGGGGCCCCTTCTTTTGGCGCGCTGCGTGAGCGGTGGTTTCCACAATTTATAGAACATTATACGTAACTAAGTTTTGCAATATCAAAATAATTCTGTTTCCAAGGTCTGATTTAAAATATATCTATTATCAGTGATTCTGGAAGACAAAATTAGTAATGGAAGACATACATGAATGTGAAAAAATTGTGTCCCCGCTGCTTGAAGGGGAAAGCGGCACCGCTGCTTGAATGTAAGCTCGACCACCCCCACTACCTCTTGTGTATTTTAAAGCGTTATTCTCGTGTTCTCTAGTTGAACTAGTTCTAACGCTCTCACGTGCCCCTCTAGTAGCTACTATATGCCATCCTTCCTACAGCATCACGCTACGTCACCAATATCTTCTACAGGCCGTGTAATAGGTAGTAATTATTAGTGACTTGAAAAATACATCCACGACTGCGATATGTGGAAACACTTTTGGACCCCGATATACAGATTCCACTTGTAACCTTTGCCATAGCCTGATGTTAGGGGATTGTAGCGCTATATAGATAGGCCAGGGAGTGAAAGGGGATAGAGTGAAGGGAGTAATAGGTGTGTCATGGGGTACGAAAGGGAGGAAGTAAGGAAAGCAAGGGGGTTTTATACTGTATTTTTTTCTGATATGAGCGAGCGGGAGTGATCGACCAGTGAGACGAGGTAACGTCATCGTGACGTCACGGTGACGTCACGATAACAAGACGGACGTAGCAAATACGTGAAGTCTGACCCTGGCCTAAGGTATTCATAATCACAGGTAAAAGCTTATTAGTTATACATACATACTCCACTCCATACACACTCTTTAACCCTTCAATACATCCCACATTCCCTCCCAGTCTACTCTAGTCATATGATTTGGTATTAGTCCACATGAACACCGAACTCACTTTGGTGGACGAAACAATTTTTTTCTGTTGTGTTTTTATGTGTTTTGTAATGAATCTGCTAACCATTTCTGTCGCAATTTTTTTTTTTTTTTTTTTTTTTTTTTTTTGGCAAAAATGACAAAAAAAATTAAACCTAAACCTAACCTAACCTAACCTTTACCTATACCTAACCTAACCTAACCTTTACCTAACTAAAAAAAAAAAAAAAAAAAAAAAACTAACCTTTACCTAAAAAAAAAAAAAAAAAAAAAATTGCGACAGAAATGGTTAGCAGATTCATTCAAAACACATAAAAACACACCAGAAAAAAATGGTTTCGTCCACCAAAGTGAGTTCGGTGTTCATCTGGACTAATACCAAATCATATGACAGAGTAGACTGGGAGGGAATGTGGGATGTATTGAAGGGTTAAAGAGTGTGTATGGAGTGGAGTATGTATGTATAACTAATAGGTTTTTACCTGTGATTATGAATACCTAACCTAACTGACCTGTACCTAACCTAGCGGTAACCTAACCTAACCATTACCGTCGGCGAGTTTTCCCGATTTATGTAGCGACGAGCATTTCGGTAGACGAGAGTACCAGGTACCATGAGGCAAGGATGGGTAATGTCACCGTGGTTATGCAACTTGTTTATGGATGGAGTAATAAGATAAATCAAAGCAAAATCTAACCTAGCCATTACCGTCGGCGAGTTTTCCCGATTTGTGTAGGGGTACAAATATCGGTAGACGACAGTACCAGGTACCATGAGGCAAGGATGGGTAATGTCACCGTGGTTATGCAACTTGTTTATGGATGGAGTAATAAGATAAATCAAAGCAAAATCTAACCTAACCATTACCGGCAGCGAGTTTTCCCGATTTGTATAGGGATAACAATATCGGTAGACGACAGTACCAGGTACCTACCATGAGGCAAGGATGGGTAATGTCACCGTGATGATGCAACTTGTTTATGGATGGAGTAATAGATAAAATCAAAGCAAGGTTGGTGATGTTGGTATAGACTCAAGAGTATTGGCTCGTCAAGTAACACTTAAACACAGATGAACCACTACTTATTATGAGGAAAGACAACAATCAATGAAAACTCAATTAGATAAAAA
>JACEEZ010025630.1:60000-85000 GCA_016584305.1 Chionoecetes opilio | reverse complement strand
TCTCTGGGGGGACGGGGGATATACTTGGGGGAAGGTGGATATACTTATGGGGGACGGGGATATACTCTCTGGGGGGAACGGGGATATACTCTCTGGGGGGGACGGGGATATATCTCTGGGGAACGGGGGGGGGATAACTTTCTGGGGGACAGGGATATACTTTCTGGGGGACGGGGATATACTATATGGGGAAGGGGATATTACTCTGGGGGGACGGCGGGATATACTTTCTGGGGGACGGGGATATATCTCTGGGGGAAGAGGATATACTCTCGGTGGAGGGGATTAATATACCTCTGGGCGAACGGGGATATACTCTCTGGGGGACGGGGATATACTCTGGGGGAAGGGGATATACTTTTCTGGGGGGGACGGGGATTATACTCTTTTCTGGGGGACGGGGGATATACTCTCGGGGGACGGGGATATACTCTCTGGGAACGGGGGATATACTTCTGGGGGACAGGGATATACTTTCTGGGGGACGGTCTATACTCTTGGGGGGGTAAAGGGGGATATACTCTGGGGGACGGGCGATATACTTTCTGGGGGACGAAGGATATACTCTCGGGGGTGAGGACGGGGATATACTCTTCTGGGGAACGGGATATATTTTCTGGGGGAGAAGGGGATATACTCTCTGGGGGACGGGGATATTAACTTCTGGGGGGCGGGGATATACCTCTGGGGGACGGGGGAATACTTCTGGGGAACGGGGGATATACTTTCTGGGGGACGGGCGGGTTATAACTCTCTGTGGGGACGGGGATATACTCTCTGGGGAACGGGGATATACTTCTGGGGGGCTGGGATATACTCTCTGGGGGTCGGGGGGATATACTCGGGGACTGGGGACTAACTTTCTGGGGACGGGGAATACTCTCTGGGGACGGGGATATACTATCTGGGGAACGGGGAGATAATTTCTGGGGGCAGGGATATACTCTCTGGGGGGACGGGGATATACTCTCTTGGGGAACGAGGATATATTTCTTGGGGATGGGGGATATTTACTTTCTGGGGACTGGGATATACTCTTGGGAAACGGGGATATATTTCTGGGGAGGGGGGATATACTCTCTGGGGGACGGGGATATACCTGGGGAAAGGGGATATATTTCTTGGGGATGGGGGATATACTTTTGGGGGACGGGGATTATATTTTCTGCGGACGGGGGATATCATTATGGAGGAGGGGCGAATATACTTTCTGGGGGACGGGGATATACTTATGGGGGATGTGGGATATTACTTATGGAGACGAGGAATACTCTCTGGGGGACGGGATTATACTTTTCTGGGAGGAGGAGAGATTATAACTTTCTGGGGGATGGGGATGTCTTTCTGAGGGGACGGGGGATATACTTTCGGGGAATGGGGATGTACTTTCTGGGGGATGGGGGATGTACTTCTGGGGGACGGGGGATATACTTTTCTGTGGGGATGGGGGATGTACTTTTGGGGGATGGGGGCTATACTTTCTGTGTAGGGCGGGTAGTACTTTCTGGGGATGGGGGATGGTACTTATTGGGGGGACGGGGGATAGTACTTTCTGGGGGATGGCGGGATATACTTTCTGGGGGATGGCAGGTGATATATTTTCTGGGGGATGGGGATTGTACGTTTGGGGGATGGGGCATGTACTTTCTGGGGACGGGGATGTACTTTCTGGGGGATGGGGGATGTACTTCTGGGGGACGGGGGATTATACTTTCTGGGGGATGGGGGATGTACTTTCTGGGTATGTACTTTCTAGGGATGGGGGGCTGTACTTTCTGGGGGATGGGGGATGTACTTTCGGGGGATGGGGGATGTACTTTTCTGGGGGGAAGGGGGGGATGTACTTCTTGGGAGCGGGGCTTTATCTTCTATGGGGACGGGATTACTTTCTGGGGGATTGGAGATATATTTTATGGGGGATGGGGGATGTTACTTTCTGGGGGACGGGGGGATATAATTTCGGGGAATGGGGGATGTACTTTTGGGGGATGGGGGATTACTTTCTGGGGACGGGGGATATACTTTCTGGGGGATGGGGATGTGACTTTCTGGGGGACGGGGATGTACTTTCTGGGGGATGGGGGATTAATTTTATGTGGGACGGGGGGATATACTTATAGGGGGATGGGGGATATACTGTCTGGGGGGAAGGGTGATATATTTTCTGGGGGATGGGGATGTACTATCTGGGGGATGGGGGATGTACTTTCTGGGGATGGGGGGATGTACTTTCTGGGGGACGGGGGATGGATATAATTTCTGGGGATGGGGGATGTCCTTTCTGGGGGGCGGATGGGGGAGTGTACTTCTGGGGGATGGGGGAGGGATGTTACTTTTGGGGGGTGGGGGATGTACTTTTCTGGGGAGAGAGCGGGATGTACTTTGCGGGGATGGGGGATGTACATTTCTGGGGGACGGTGGGGGGGGGATATGACTTTATGGGGTAGGGGGATGTACTTTCTGGGGGATGGGGATGTACTTTGTCGGGGGACGGGGATATACTTTCTGGGGGACGGGAGTGATATATTCTTGGGGACGGGGGGATGAGCACTATGGGGTCGATGGTTGTTTTGATAAGGGAATTGGAAGGTTTATCTTTGGGAGACGGGGGGGGGGGATAATCTTTTGGGGACGGAATATATGCTATTGCTGGGAACAGAGTGTGTGGTTCCGGGGTTTATGGGGGGGATAGACTCATTGGGGGACGGAGTTAACATGGTGGGACAAACATCATTAAGATTATGTCATCCAGTGATTCCGGAAGGATTATGAGCCTGGAATTCACGGAGGGAAGGCCTGCGGAATAGTGAAGTCGCAGCATGAACAGTCCTCCAAGGCACCGTGGATGTTGTATCCGGTGTTCCAGGAAGGATTAATGGGCTTGAGTCAGGGAGGGAACTGTGCGGGAATAGTGAGTCGCAGCACACGAACAGTTTCTCAAACACCGGTGGATGGCAGGCTCTGTCGTATCCAACGGGGTAATAATGCCTCAGTGCTTCAGGAAGGATATGAGCCTGAGCATGGAGGGAACTGGGCTGGAAATAGTGAGTCGCAAAGCAAAGAACAGTCTTCACAAAAACACCGGTGGATGGCAGCTCTGGTGTATCCAACGGGTAATAAAGTCCTCCAGTGCTTCCGGAAGGATATGAGCCGTGAATCATGGAAGGGGAACTGTGCCGGAAAAATGAGTCGACAGCAAGAACAGTCCTCCAAGCACCGATGGGATATTGACTCCTGGTTTGCTTCCGGAAGGATTATGAGCCGTGACTCATGGAGGGAACTGTGCCGGAATAGGAGTCGCAGCAAGAACAAGTCCGCCAAAACACCGGTGAATTGTGTGGTTTTCTCGGTGCTGCCTGAAGGTTATTTGCTTTGTGAATAACGGAGGGAGCGTGATGAATAAGTGTCGCAGGCAAGAACAATCCTCCAAACACAGAGGATTGTAAGCTTATGTTGTATCCTAACGGGGTAGATGAGGGGGAATGGACGTGGAATGTAGGGGGCTCGGACTATTTGCAATCATGATCCATGAACTCCACGGTCTTGGCCGAGATGTGCCGAGGGAACATGGGGGGTGGTGAAGGGGGTCGGGGTTGTTATCTGTGGGTGAGGGCGGCATGGCGGTTGTGCGGCCAAGAGGTTCTGGGGGGATGGTGTTGTTCAGGTGCCGATACTGCCAACAGTGTTTACACGAGGGCCAGGCCGAGGTGTGGCCAAGACCCAACCTTGGAGACAAATTATGGTGAAGGACAAGTACGTCTCTAGCAGCATGGCCTCGTGACGGTGAAGTATTTTTTTTGAGGCAGTTCGTAAAATCACTGCTGGAGGCTCTCCAAGGTACTGCCCCACCGCAGGTAGCTACGCCAACCAGTCCCGCGAGGCGACGAGCAAGCCTCATAAAGGTTTGTCACCGTCGCGGGGTGGTGTGTGACAATGCCCCCGAGCCACCAACAGCGACCGTCCTTTTCTAACCCTCGGAATATCAAATATTCCGCCCTCAAGGTTAGAAAATCCACGTAGGGAGGGCAATCCAAACAAACCAAAGCCGCCAGGGTTGTGGCCTTTCGGGCCCACAGTTCCCCTGGCGTCGGGCGGCGACCCCTGAATCAGATGTGTGCCAGGGTCAAGTCTGTAGTGCATCACGGGCACGCTAGCGCCCTGTGAACAGGACGAGGAGAATTATGGATGCCTGGCAGGCGTAAGAAGGCATGCTATTGGTGCGAGGCAGCGAGAGGTCAGTGGTTACTCGTCCTATACTTTGAGAGGCCGTTCTGACGCCTTATAACCCTGTCCCGTGCCCAAGTACGGCCCAAGCTACAAGGTACCAGGATAGAGCTTGGAGTTAAAACACTCTGTTGTTTAGTCTCATTGCAATTCTAAAAACATCTGGAATACACCTTATTGCAGTTTACTCTCGTTTCCAAGATGATGCACCAATCACGGGAGCACAGCTAGAGCCTACCTGTGCTACAACCCTATAAAGTTCCAAGATGATGCACCCAATCCCAGACTACAGCTAGATCATACCTGTGCAACTCGTAAAAGTTCCAAGATCATGCACCGAAGCCTTGATCACATCAGATCCTACCTGTACTACTCAACAAGCGCTCCAGGATTATTTACTTTGTACATTGTGCCTTATAGCGCACTGTAGGCAGTGGTGACCAGGTTCGGAATGGTAGGCTCTGGAGGTTCACTGGGGCTGTGATGATGGTGGTCCTCGCCGTGGGGCGCAGGCAGGGAGTACTTATAGTGGAGTTCTGTATGAGAGGCTCATGCCGCCCCCCTGTGTCCTCGATTGCAGCCTCGCAGGCGAAGGTAGAGTTGAGGAGCAGGGGCCATGTGGGGTTCTTAGGCCACTGGACGGTGAGAAAGGTTTTGGGTGTCTTAGGGAATGACTCCGAGCCTCCCAGTATTACCAGAACTCTAAAATCTTTGCACTCTGTATTCTTTGCCTTTTTTCTCCTCTATCCTACTTTATAATTCACTTCTGCCGGGCTAATTTGAAGTACTGAATGACTGACCTCGGTGTTGGGGGGGATGGATACGCCTATAGACGGTGAAAGCTAAGGTTGCCACACAAACGCCAGTATTTTGATTTTTTTATGGTTAAAATTGTACTTATACGGGCTTTATATCAGGGACCTTTTCGTGCTGTTTCCGTACATTAATATATGTAGATAAAATTTGACCGAATTTTTTTTTTATGAAAATGGGGTACATATTAATCGTAGAATAAGCATTTGTCAAATGATTGATTCACTGCGCGCCCAATTTCCTGATTTATTACAGTATGAAGGGCCAGGAAAATACAACTTTTCCTACCACAGAGAGAGCGTTCTTGATTTATAATATATATAAATGCAAACGACGAATAACAAGCAAGTATATAAGAAACATGTAATGTTTACCAAGTTGGTGATGCATGAGGTACGACACGTTCTATAGAATACACATGTATTGGGATTAAGCCAACCACGTGGCTAATCCCAAGCACTCCTCCCTCCCTGGTAGTCACCCGTGCGTTTGTACGTTTCTGGCAGCGTATCTTCCTGAGACAGTTTTCGAAGATTACTAATACATATGTTATGGCACTTGGAGGCCGTAAATTTCTTACCAGTTCATACTTCACTTGAACAACATATACTGATGTACCTCAATTACACCACTTTTAATAATCATGTTATAAGGACATAAATAAGTACTACAGGATATTCATTCATTATACAAAAATTGTGATTAACATGGAGATTGAAGGTATGGATATGGTATGTGAGTAATCATGATACTATGAAAGTAACTTCATGACTGAGAGGGGCTCTTATGTGGAGTAAACGAAAAAAACGATTTACGAAAAAATGAAGTCACCCATGGTGCCCGCACGAGAAAACGGAAAAAATGTAAAGGAGGAGGAGGAGGAGGAGGAGGAGGAGGAGGAGGAGGTTAGTTTTTCTAAGTATAGAGTGAAAAAAAGAGAAATATTGGAATTTAGGACTTTAATTTTCGCTTTTTATTTTTCTCTTTTAACCACCGATAACTATTCTAATATATTTTGTTAGAACAGTGACCTTGAAACTCATGCTGCCGGTCGAGGATACGAAGAAAATAACAAGTCAACTTTGGGTCCTGGCTGCCAAACTGTTCACACGAAAGAAATGAACAAGGAAGAGGAGAAGGATAAGATTTAAAATATAATAAAGGTATGTTGGCCAGTTCTTTGTGATGTAAAAATGTAAGTCCTTCCCCCACTTCCACTCCCTGCACTCCCTTCCATCCTTACTTACCCCTCCCCCTAAGAAAAAAAATGTACACAGATTCGGTAAGGCTCCTCAAATCCAGTTCAAATCACGTTAATCCTTTATCGGGCGAAGAACCATATTTGGTAACTTAATAAAAACCCAATAATTACTCCCGGAACGATCCTAACCACTTGACCTAAACTTGAACCAAGTTTACAAGCTTGAGCCAAGTCTTGAACTAACCAAACTCGACCAAGTTCTACACAAACAAAACTTTAACTTTCTGACCATTCTACCTCCTGCTCCTCCTCCTCGTTCTGTCTCTCTCTTCCCTTTCTTCAGGTAACAAAAATAACTAACTGTGTAACCCTTTAGCATGTGTGTCAGTTTTAAGTTTGGTTTATATATGCTGTCTATCTGTCTGTATGTCTGTCTATATACCGATCTCTCACACCCAAAAACACACACACACACTTTCTCCTTGATATCTCTCTCTGTGTGGAGTAAGGGAGTCCCAAGGGAGTGGAGAATGGGACGTTGGATCAAAAACGAGACGCAAACTCCCCTTAACTCCATCAGGACGCCGCCGCCACTCCGCCACCTATTAAGTATTACTCCTATTAAGAATTCACTTACTAAAATGGAAGTTTCGTCATTTTTTGGTTCATATTTCTCGCCTCCTTCCCCATCTCATCCTCTTCCTCTTCCTGCTCCTCCTCCTCCTCCTTCCTTATCTTTCTCTTAACGACTCAAAACTGAACGGCAGATGAGGGTGAGGAAAGTGCACCCGAGGCTTACTATTCACCTCTTCCTCAACAGACACACACATATACGCTCTCTCTCTCTCTCTCTCTCTCTCTCTCTCTCTCTCTCTCTCTCTCTCTCTCTCTCTCTCTCTCTCTCTCTCTCTCCATAGGTACTCTCATAGTCTCTTTTATTCATCACTTAATCACCAAGTTACAGACTTTTCACAAATTAAGTTCGCTGTATCCATTATGGTCCTCTCCTTTCTTATCATTTATTTCTCTAATTCAGGACGGTAAGTAGGGTGGTGGTAGTGGCGGTGACGGTGTTAGTAGCAGTGGTAGTGGCGGTAGTAGTGACAGAGATAGTGGTGGTAGTATAAGTGGTAGTGGTAGTGTTATTAGCAATGGTAGTGGCGGTGTTAGTGGTAGCAGTAGTAGTGGTAGTGGTGGTGGAGGTGGCAGTGGCGGTGGTAGTGGTAGTGGTAGTGTTAGTGTTAGTGGTGGTGGAGGTGGTAGTGGTAGTTAGGGAAGGAGGTTCAGCCCTTTAACAGAGTGTGGGTTGGTGTCTTGCAATCTACACTGTCGCTTCCATCACTTTGCCTTTCTGAATTCCGCGGTGGTAGAGTCACTAGCTTCATTCCCTCACACTTTCCCGACCTTCTTAAAGCCCTTGAGGCCCAGAACGTAATTTCCATTGTTATTTGGGTACCATTAGACGATTTTTTGTGACTATAAGCAATATTTTATAGATATGACCTGTTTAGTATCCTTGTCCACTAACTAATTTGGTATATTGAGTTACTTTTCGTAATTTTATGGCTCACAACATACGAATTTTTATAGCCAAGGTAAGATCTGGGCGTGAAGGGGTTACCTAAAGCCCGGGTTAGTGCAGGGAGCCATGGGGGATGTGGCTTCCTGGGTTGTTTTAGTTTTCCTCTACAAATCTATCTATTCTTCAATTATTTATATTAATTTCTATTTTATCATTTTCTCTTCTCTTATTCTTATTTTGTTTGGTTTTCCGAATGAAGAATTATTTGCAGTGTGACGTATACTCAAGAAAAAGAATCTCATCATATAGTAGTTTTTTGGTATGTAGACAACTGTACTGAAATTCATCAATACAATCTCCTGGGGTCTCATTATTAATTAAGTCAATATCTCGATTACTAATAATAATCTTTTCTCTTCTCTTTGCTAATAATCCAAATCAACTTTTCCTCCTCTTCTATTTCTCCCTCTCTCTATTTGCCTTTTCTCTCTCTCTCTCTCTCTCTCTCTCTCTCTCTCTCTCTCTCTCTCTCTCTCTCTCTCTCTCTCTCTCTCTCTCTCTCTCTCTCTCTCTCTCTCTCTCTCTCTCTCTCTAAGCTAAACAATCATGGACATCAATTACTAATATTCTGATGAAATAAATAAGTCTCCAGATTAATTTATAAAAACAGAGAACCTTACGTGATGGCCTATGCAGCGCCTATGCAGCGCCTGTGCCTGTGCCTCGCCTGTGCCTGTGCAATAACGACCTGAGGGTGAAGGTGAGGGGCTGAGGGAAAAGCGGCCCTGGTAAATGTAGTAATTAAGGCAATGGGCAGTAAAAGCTGAGAACACCTGCTCTGGACTCATTGTTATTGCTACTACTACTTCTACTGCTACTACTACTTCTACTACTACTACTACTACTACTACTATTACAACCACTGCTGCTACTACTACTACGACTACTATTACTATTACAACCACTGCTAGTACTACTACTACGACTACTACTACTATTACAACCACTGCTACTACTACTACTACTAGTACTACTACTACTACTACAACCACTACTACTACTAATGCTTCTTCTACTGCTTCTACTACTACTAGCCCAGCGGCATAGCAGACCAATTGTTCAAATTGTTCTAAAAGCACCAAAATTGGCACACATGTAGATTAATATATTCTAAACATTTTTGGATATGGAGGCATTCAAGATTAGCCCTGTGGAAGATATGGCGGCCATTGTTCAAAATGGCCGCCATTTACCATTAGCGTCATTACATAGACTTCATTATGTGTCGTTAGTATGGTGCTAGATGGGCCAAAATTCCTTTTTTTTACATCAGAATTAACATCAATAAGTGTTTAACATATATTTAGATGAATCTTCTCAAAAATGGCCCCCAAACTGGCCGCCATTTTGTGGAAAAAGTGGACATTTGATGAAGATTCCAATACTCAATGACATAATACCTCTAATAACCAGTACATGATTTCAGGAACACACTTTAATTGCTCAAGTTGCTTTTTTATTTCAAATTGCTGGCAAAATTGCAATGGAATGGTAGTCAAAATAATACACAGAGTACGGGGAGTTTACAGTATGGTCAGATTGTAGTTATATAGTCGACCAAAAGCCCAGTCTCTAGGCACAGTACTTACAGTTATACATTTATGGAAAGATCTAATATAAATGAACAAATCTAAGTGGCTTCAAGAAGAGGACACAATAAACAGTTGCCAATACAATAACTTTCAGTATTGTGTAATCCTGCAGTACATACATGTAATACAATAACGTAGATTTTGTCACACTATGTTAATTATGATTCTGAACTTTTCAAATCTGGTCACCAGGATTATGAATGTCTACAGATCATAATGTTGGCTAGCAAGTTTTCTGTCCTAATCTACTGGCATTCGCCTTCACAGAAACACAGACCCGTGCATTGCAGTGAAGCCTTCTTGCACTTGCAGCGGTTTCTGCAGCCTTTCTTGCATCCGCAGACACCAGCTCATAGCAGGTCTTGGATGCCTCAGGGAGTGTGGTCCAGAGTGGTGTGTAGGGCCCATCATCACTCCGATGCCAGCCCCAGTCTGTTGGTGGAGGGAGCACGGGCTCTGGTACCAATGCCTGGCCCCAGACATGACCACCCTGAAGGGCAGATCTCTTCACATGCTGCTCCAGAGCAGCGTAAGTTGGCGGGATGTTCTGAACAGAGCTCTTCTTTGCAAAGAGCTTCTTTCTCGCCTTGTTGACGTCCTTGCATTTGCTTGTGCGGTCATACAGGAGTATTACAAACCTCTCGATGACATGCATTGTATCCTCTTGGATGCTTGTGGGTGCATTTGCCAGACTCAGCAGGGCATCAGTGAGTTCTGGCAGCGTGTTCCATGTTGCCCAGGCAGATTTCTTCCCATGTCCGACGAAGGCTGACACAGTATCACACCCTGTGATGGCATGAAACATTGGAAGAGCACATGTCTTCTCTGGACCAAGGGAGGAAGCTATTTCATGGGCTGCAATGTAGCGGTAGTTCTTGCCTGTCCCAAAGGCTACCCAGAGTTCGTCTCCAGCTGGTAGTTTCTGGACTACCATCACTGCTAGGACCACGACGTCAGTGTCTACTGTTCGAACCTGTATCTGGTGGTGACCATGTTGTGCAGCATGTGCTACATGTAGCATCATGCGAGTGTCTGCCTCTTCTTGGTTGCATGGTGCAAGTGAGTTGACGTCCTCTTGCTGTGGAACACAGATCACCTGCTCCCCATCAGTGACCACCAGTTCCTTGCCTTCTTCTTGAAAGGACTCTGCAAGCATGGTGGAGAGGTAGCTGAAGAGCTCCACTTTGTTGATATCAACTCGCAGGAAACTTTGCCAATTTCCTGGTATGACTGCTGAGTCGACAACACGCCGACGTACTCCCTTTCCACGCTGTTCTCTGGTTGATGCCTTCAGGGAATCTGCTCTGTAGCTGTCCCACACAAGGTCAAGACGTGATACATGTTGGAGCTGTTGTACAACGTATGGGATGAACACTTGCTGTGCATATTCCTCGAACGTGTTGGCAGTACCCGGCTTCAACATCTGTACGATTACTGCTCCATCGAGGACAACAGCAGTGACAGTAGGCGCTTCAGACTGAGGCTCAGCATGGCCTTCAAGGCACACCAGCAAGTCACTCTTGCTCCCTAGGTACAGTCTCCCTCCGTCAGATAAAGCTGGAGGGCATTGCTGATTTTCATGCCTGAAGAACTCTTCTAGATTCCCATCACGGGTCTGGCAGCTGATATATAATCGTGCGAAGAGCGCAACATCATTCTTCAGAGATTTGACCTGTTGTTTTCCTTTGGGTATTTTGGGTCCTCTCTTGGTCGCAAACAGTGGCAGCTTGTTCCGGTGGATTGCCACCTCAATGGACTTGGTTCTGTCCACGATGCATTCCTTTGAGAATGCTTGCTACATTTGTTTGCTACATCAAACTTGACCAAGTTTGCAGCCATTGTCGTGTATCCACTCCCAGGGTCTCGGCGTTTAGACAGTACTGGGCACACAAGTGACTCTGTTGTCTCCTCTTGACATACAAGACACAGCTTCCAGTTTGTCTCAGGAGGTGTTGTGGGAGTACGTTGCTCAAAAGTATCGACCAGTTGGAACTTCTTTGCCATGGCTGCAGTCTGGAACAACGCGTCTCTGATGTCAGGTGGTGCTGCTGCTGCTGCTGTCATCCACCACCAGTTGAATGGTTATCAAAGCCTCACCTGCAAAGACACAAAACACCACCATGTTACCACAAGCTACTACTACAAGTACCATGACTATCAACACTATACTATTACTGCAGCCGCCGTCACTGCCACCAGCGCTGCCGCTGCAAAGTAAAATTCATTTTTCTTGTAAAATGGTAGCCATTTTATTTGGTAAGCACACAAGTATGTGTAATTGTACACTACTTATCACCTCTAGCACACTTATCACCTCTAGCATCCACAAAAAGACAAATTATGGTACATATTCAATGACGCTAATGGTAAATAGCGGCCATTTTCAAAAAATGGCCGCCAAATGTGCTACGGGGAGAATCTTGAATGCCTCCATATCCAAAATTGTTCAGAATGTATGAATCTACATGTGTGCCAAATTTGGTGCTTTTAGAACAATTTGAACAATTGGTTTCGTATTTTTTACTATGCCGCTGGGCTATACTACTTATATTACTACTACTACTATTACTACTACTACTACAACCACTACTACTACTACAACCACTACTACTACTATTGCAACCACCACTACTACTATCATTATCATTATTGTTATTATCATGTTTATTACGATCATTTTTTTTATTATTACCAGCAATATTCTATTTTTTATCAATTCGAGTATCTCAATAACTGGCATCTCGTTTCAATTATACATTCATACTTGACACTCTCCCTTCCTTTACCTACTCCCCTCGCCTTCCCCTCTCCCTTTCTCCCCTCACATCCACACTTGGTCGAGGCGTCTCTATCAGCGATGCGCGTCGATACCCAATTCCGGAACTCATTCAAAAGTTGGGGTTACTTTTTTTGGCGACACTTCCAAACTTCCTTACCAAGACGCTGAGAGATCCAAGCAGGACGTTCTCTCTGGTACACTTAGCTTTTTTTTTGGTGTGTGTGGGTGGGTGGGTGGGTGGGGTGGGTGGGTGGGTGGGTGGGTGGGTGGGTGGGTGGGTGGGGGGTGGTGGTGGGGTGGTGGGTGGGTGGGTGTGGGTGTGTGTGTGTGTGTGTGTGTGTGTGTGTGTGTGTGTGTGTGTGTGTGTGTGTGTGTGTGTGTGTGTGTGTGTGTGTGTGTGAGAGAAAGAGAGCGAGAAGAGAATGAAAGAAATAGAAAGAAGAGATAAGAAAGAAAATCATCAAAGACTTCACTTCAAACGCCCTTCCACATCAGACTCTCGAAAAACGGACAGAGGAAGAAGGAGGAGGAGGAGGAGGAGGAGGAGGAGGAGGAGGAGGAGGAGGAGGAGGAGGAGGAGGAGGAGAAGAGGGCAGTAAAAAAAAAGAAGGAAATAACTCTAAACCATAATTACATTCTTGAGCTAATTACCAACCATCAAACGGTGTCTAAACCCCTCAACACCTCACTCTCCCCTCCCTCTTTCCCCTCGTGCCCTAGAGACCTCCCAGCGCCTTTAAAACGCCTTTGTTTCTGCCCAGAGGAATAGGTTAGGGTAGGTGAGGGGAAGGAGGGGGTGGTGGTAGTAGGGTAGGTGAGGGGAAAGAGGGGGTGGTGGTAGTAGGGTAGGTGAGGGGAAGGAGGAAGGGGTGGTGGTAGTAGGGTAGGTGAGGGGAAGGAGGGGGTGGTGGTAGTAGGGTAACGAGTAAGGTAAGGAGTAGGATAGGGTGGGGAAGGGTGAGGGGTAGTAGGGGATAGAGGGGGCGAGGGAAGGGGAAAGGGGAAGAGGGGAAGGGTAAAAGAGGGGTTAAAAAAGGGGTTTCCGGTCCTGCCTTCATCCTCTTGTTGTTGTTAAAGCCCTTAAAATGCCTCAACTCTTTAAAGTTTCCCTCAAGAGGTTTTTTTCCTTTTTTTCTTTCTTTCAATCAAATTTTGTGGAGTTTTCATCGTGGTCATTTTTTTTTTTCTCTCTCTCTCTCTCTCTCTCTCTCTCTCTCTCTCTCTCTCTCTCTCTCTCTCTCTCTCTCTCTCTCTCTCTCTCTCTCTCTCTCTCTCTCTCTCTCTCTCTCTCGTTCATGTGTACTTTATTTAACGTTACACTATTTCCCTGTTCTCCGCAATAATCACAGTTGTATTATTCTCTCTCTCTCTCTCTCTCTCTCTCTCTCTCTCTCTCTCTCTCTCTCTCTCTCTCTCTCTCTCTCTCTCTCTCTCTCTCTCTCTCATTCCTCCCTCCCTTCGCCCCTCTCCTCCCCTCCTGACATAATCTCCCAGCCCTTCCCTCAGCCACACGACGGTCACTGTTCCCTCTCTCTTCACCAGCCGCGGCCTCACCACCAGCCGCAGGAACGCACGCAAGCAGCTAAGTTTTCCTTCGGTGGAGTTGGGTTACGGATCACTGCCAAGTATACTCCCTTCAACCTCTTGTGTTCCCCTCCCTCTCCCCTTCGTTCCCTTCCCCTCTTACATGCACTCCCTTCCTCCTTCCCCTTCCCATATGAACCCCCCCCTCCTTACTTTCCCCTCTTGTACTCACTCCCCCCCTTTCCCTCCCTCCCTCCCTCCAATCCCTACCCTTCCCTTCCTTCTTTCACCATCTTACGCCTCCCTCTCTCCTCCTTCCTTCACCCCCGTCCATAACCCCCCCCCCCCACACACACACACACACACAACACACACACAACACCCACGGTCATTTGGAGAGCCTCGCGCCAGACTCGCCACAACCCTTTCCTTATGGCACCACTTTCCATGCCATAACCTTTTGTGATGCTGTCAACCTAGAACCCCCTCTCCCTTTCCCCTTACCCCCCTTAACTCCTCCGTCTCTCTAAAACAGTCTCATCCTTACTCATACCCTCCCCCCTTAAACTCCTCCGTCTCTCTAAAACAGTCTCATCCTTACTCATACCCTCCCCCCTTACCCCCCTTAAACTCCTCCGTCTCTCTAAAACAGTCTCATCCTTACTCATACCCTCCCCCCTTAAACTCCTCCGTCTCTCTAAAACAGTCTCATCCTTACTCATACCCTCCCCCTTCCCCCTTAAACTCCTCCGTCTCTCTAAAACAGTCTCATCCTTACTCATACCCTCCCCCCTTAAACTCCTCCGTCTCTCTAAAACAGTCTCATCCTTACTCATACCCTCCCCCCTTAAACTCCTCCGTCTCTCTAAAACAGTCTCATCCTTACTCATACCCTCCCCCTTAAACTCCTCCGTCTCTCTAAAACAGTCTCATCCTTACTCATACCCCCCCCCTTCCCCTCCCTTAACTTCCTCATTCATCTCTAAAAACCTCGTATTCCTCATCCTAAACCATTCACTCCTCCCTTTCTATCTATCCTTCCTTATCTTACATACGGCCCAGTTTCCATCAAAATGAGTATTCCCTCCTTCCCCACGAGTTTTACCTCTCTTCAACCTCCTCATACATCTCTAAAGCCTCATATACCTCATCCTTTCCCATTTAGTCTTCCTTCTCTATCTCTCCAGCCTTATTTTCCATACGGCCCAGTCTTAAAAAAAATAAACCTTCCCCAACATTTACTATCTAAACCAGCCAACACCTTGCCTTCCTTTACCTCTATCTATAAAACCTCATCTTCCTCATCCAGTCTTCCCTCTCTCTCTATCTCTCTTTCCTTACTTTCCATAAGGCCCAGTTTCCAACAAAATGAATATCCATCAATATTTATTTTACCTCTTGTAGCTTCCTTGTGTTCTGATTTACCCTTTACCACCATATCTAAAACCTCATCTTCCTCATCCTTTCCCATTCAGTCTTCCCTTTCTATCTCTCTATATATCCTTCTTTCCTTAGTTTGCATACAGTCCAGTCACAATCAAAATAAACCTTCCCCAACATTTACTATCTAGACCAGCCGACACCTTGCACCACCTGTGTGTGTGTAAGGGACATCACCCACGAGACATCACCCACATGACCTGGGGCGTGTTGGCCAAGCCTCTGATGTCTTCCCTGCCGCCTCCTCGTTAGCATGGCACGAAGCACACACTCTGCCAAGGGGGCTGTGGGTTGGCTGGCTGGTTGGCTGGTTGGCTCTACGTGTACAAAACGGGATAGAGGAGTGGAGGGAGGGATAAGGAGGGAAGGAGATATGTGATACAAGGTGTGTGTGTGTGAGAGAGAGAGAGAGAGAGAGAGAGAGAGAGAGAGAGAGAGAGAGAGAGAGAGAGAGAGAGATAGAGATAGAGATAAGATAGATTAATATGTTCTCTTGATTGCTTGTTTGTTTACTTCTCTTTAGTTCCATGATTCGCTTCCTGGGTTCTCTCTCTCTCTCGCTCTCTCTCTCTCTCTCTCTCTCTCTCTCTCTCTCTCCTCTCTCCCCCACCCCCCAGGTTCACCTTTGATAGCCGTCACGCGTCTTACTTTCTACCACTTTTTTTTACTCGAATGATCGATTCCAAACAGTTTTTCCTGCTACCTTCCTTCACTCACTCACTCCCTCGCTTCCTTTCTCTTCATTTTCTCCTATTACTCCTCCCTATCTTACTGCCTCACTCTCTTATCTCTCACAGTTGGGGTTTTATTCTTCTTTCTTCCAACCTCTCCTCCTCCCCCAGCCTCTCCTCCTCCTCCCCCAGCCTCTCCTCCTCCTCCCCCAGCCTCTCCCCTCTCTCCTCCTCCTCTTCCCTCTCCCCCGCGGCCCCGTCTTCGCCCAGGCCCCGCAAGCTATCGGACAAATGGCTCAATTTGGTCACCGGCCAACGTCAGACAGCGTGTGTTCATGCCTGCTGGCCGGGGCTTCATTCTCTTGCTTCCAGGCGGGTCACGGGGCCGGGGATGGGGGGGGGGGGGGGGGGGGGGAGGAGAGGACGCAGGGAGAAGGGGATTGGAAGGGAGGTGGAAGAAGCAGGGAGAGGATGAGAGGGGAGGGGAGGATAACAGTTCAGAGGGTAAAAGTAGGGGGAGGATAGGCTCAGAGGGGATATGAAGGGGAAGATAGAGGTTTTGAGGGTAAATGAACACCGAGGTGAGGCAAGTTAGGTCGGGAGAAAGGAGAGAAAGACTAGGAAGGAATAATAATTAGGATAGGAAGGGAAGAGAAAGAATAGAAAAGAAGATATTTAGCATAGGCAAGGAGGAGTAAAAAAAAAAAAAAAAATTCAAAACGAGGAAGTGAGACGGAAAACTTAGAGGAGTCACAAGACAGGAAAAGGAGAGAATGAGGAATAGGGGAGATAGGAGAGAAAAGGAGGTCGAAGAAGAATAGGAAGAGAAGCAATGCGAGTAAGGCGGAGAGACAGGAGAGTATTACCACCTGACGTGAAGCCAAAGGTCTCTAGGCACTGCGAGGCTCAAAGTGATACTGAAGGAAGCCCGGTGGGAGGGAGAGAGGAGGGCAGGGGGGAGGGAGGGCAGGGGGCGAGGGGAGGAGGGGGCGAGGGAGGCAGGGGAGAGGGGAGAGGGACAAGGGGAAGTATCTCTAAGGGGGGAAGGAAAGGACCCAAAGGAACAGAGAACTCATGTGATGTTTATCTTTGAGGTGTAACAGACGAAAGCAGGGAAAAAAATTACCTCTCTCTCTCTCTCTCTCCCCTTTGCCTCCACTGCGAACATTTCCACTCCTTCCTGGCGCACTTCTAGCCACCCCGTTCCTTATACCGATGCTGTCCGTGTGAGTGTGGCTGAAGGTGGTGGTGGTGGTGTGTGGGTGGTGGTGGTGGTGGTGGTGGTGTGGTGTAGTAGGTGTGTGGTGGTGGTGGTGTGGAGTTGTGGTGGAGGTGGTGTGGTGGTGGTGGTGGTGGGGTGGTGGATGGTGGTGGTGGTGGTGGTGGTGGTGGTGGTGGTGGTGGTGGTGGTGGTGGTGGGGTGAGTGAGTGGTGGTGGTGGTGGTGGTGGTGGTGCCAAAGAGGGTAATGAATAGTCTGTCTGATACTAAAGGGTATCGAACTCGTGTTATAGGTTGTTGGAATGTGACCAGTGTGCCACGCATTATAACAGGTCCTGGTTGTGTCTTAGACGGATTATGGTGATTTTTCGAGCCTTTGTTTTTCTATAATGGTGACTGGCAGGGCACCAAGAGAGAGAGAGAGAGAGAGAGGAGAGAGAGAGAGAGAGAGAGAGAGAGAGAGAGAGAGAGAGAGAGAGAGAGAGAGAGAGAGAGAGGAGAGAGAGAGAGAGAGAGAGAGAGAGAGCTATGGGTAATGCACGGAGCTCTTACCCAGCAGTCCGTGAGCCATAGTTTGGGGAGGAGGAAAGAAGGGAAAGGAGGGGAGGATGAGGGGAAAGGAGGGAAGGGGAGGGGGGAAGGAGGGAAGGGGAGGAGGGGAAGGAGGGGAGGGGAGGAGGGGGTTAACTGGAGCTCCTGAGGTAATGTTGGGGCCACATGAGGGGAAGGGGAGAGGGGAGAGGAGTGATAAGGAGAGGTGTAGGATTGAGAGGGGAAGAGAGGGGAAGTGGCAGGTCATGGGGAGTAAAAGGGTTAATGAGAGAGAGAGAGAGAGAGAGAGAGGAGAGAGAGAGAGAGAGAGAGAGAGAGAGAGGAACGAGATGAGAGGGAGAGAGAGAGAGGTGAGGAGAGAGAGGGAGATAGAGAGGAGGTAACACATTTGAGGGGAGATGAGTGTGGGTATGCAGAGGGGAGATTAGAAGGGAGGAAATGAGGAACTGGGTGGGGATGAGAGGGAAGAGTGGGTCTGGGGTGGATGGGGAAGGTGAGGGAATCTACCAGTCAGTCAGTCAGTCACTCAAAACTGACACCAACAAGTCGCCTCTCATAAAACTGGTAAATATTATAAGAGGGGAAAGACGTGAATAACTGAGGGGAGAAGGAAGTCACCCTGAACTCAGTCTATTCTCTATCCTCCCTTCCTTTCCCTTACCGTCTCCTCCCCTTAACCCTTTCTCCCCTCTCTCTCTTTACCCTCGAACATTTTTTCCCCTTCTATACCATTAATTTCCTTCACTAAGCTAAATATTTCCATCGTCACCTTCCTTCTTACCCTTTCCTCCTCACCACCACTACCTCCTCCTTCTTTTCTTCTTGCTCTTCCTCTTCCTCCTCCTCCTCCTCCTCCTCCTCCTCCTCCTCCCTTTCCTTCACCTTTCTTGCCTTCCAACACCTCTTTCCTCAATTTTCCTGCATTCCCACACCTCCTCCTCCTCACACAGCCTCCTCCTCCTCCCTCCTCCTCCTCCCTCCTCCTCCTCCCTCCTCCTCCTCCTCCTCCTCCTCCTCCTCCTCCTCCTCCTCCTCCTCCTCCTCCTCCTCCTCCTCCTCCTCCTCCTCCTCCTCCTCCTCCTCCTCCTCCTCCTCCTCCAGCCTCCGAGGGGACATTAGCTCCCGTCTTCTTCCACCTTTTTTTCTTCCTTTGCGTCGAGCATTTGTCTTCACGCTCTTTCCACGCCGCCTCACGCTCCCTCCCTGTCTTCTTTCCCTTCCAAAAAGCCACAGCCACAGCCACCCCCACCACCACCACCCACTCCACCACCCACCCACCACCACCACCACCACCACCACCACAACTACCGCCACCACCTCATGTTTGCATCTTCCTCACAGGTACTCAACGCTGATAATGGCGTATATATCCTCCCCTCTATCCTCCCCCTCCTTTCCCCTCTCAACCTCTATCCTACACAACACACACACACACACACACACACACACACACACACACACACACACACACACACACATACACACATACTCACACATACACACACACACCTAGCACAAGTCATTATTTTATACTTTGGTTTCCTTTTCTTCAATTAAAGTCTGATTGTTTTCCTGCATTTTCTATCAAATTCGTGAATCTTTGCAGGCTTTCACGTTTTAACTTTATTTTTCTCTCTCTCATTCTTTACCACCTCCCTCCTCCTTCATCTTTTGGTTTTCTCTTTTATTTAGTTTCTATCTGTAGATAAAAACTACTTTGAAATCATATATTTAGTTTCTGTTTGAGTTTATATCTGTCTGTCTGACGCACACACACACACGACTTTCCCAGAGCTTGAAATCCGCTGAAATAAAAAATGGATACCAAAATAGTGAGTCAACAAGTACAATAACCCACAATAGCACACACGCCTACCACAATACCACCACCACAATACCACCACCCCCACACCACCACCACCACCACCACCCCCACCACCAACACCACCACCACCACCACCACCACCACCCACCAACACACAACAAACAACAACACCACACACCACACCATCACCAACAACACACCACCAACAACAACAACAACACCAACACCACCACCAACCACCACCACCACCACCAACACCACACCACCACCACCACCACCAACAACAACACCACCACCACCACCACCACCACCAACAACAACAACAACTGCAGGGCTGACATACGAAAAATGACCAAACTTTTTTTCGTTTCCCTTTTTTTAATTGCCAAACTGATGGAGTCTTCCGTCCAATTTTTTTTTCGTTTGGTTTTATGTGTTTTTCTCCCCTTCTCATCTCGCTTTATTTCTGCAGCTTCTATTTGTTTTTTTTATTTATCCTTTACCTCTCCTTCCTCCTCTTCCTCCATCCTCCTTTCCTTAAACTTTAAAAAGAAACACAAAAAAAACCGAAAGTATTACTGACAATAAGGTGAAAATAAGTCAAAATATGAGACACGAGTTAGTTATTCAGCATTTTTTTCTTCTTCCTCAACATTAAAAAAACTCTTGTCAATCATATTTCCATTCATTCTTGTTCCATTCTTCACTGTTCACTACTTCTCTCCCTTCAGTCTCCCTTTCCCTCTCCCTTCCATCTCCCTTTCCTTTCCTCTCTCGCTCTCCCTTCCGTACCCCTTTCCCTTCCTCTCTCTCTCCCTTTCCCTTCCTCTCTCCCACTTCCGTCTCCTTTTCCCTCCCTTCCCCTCAGCATATAGCAAACGAGGGGAGAGGAAAACGAGCAAGACAAATGAGACGGATGAGTTTGAGGCTAAAGAGAAGGAACAATATGAAGGAGGGAGGAAGGAAGGAGGGAAGGATGGAGAGAGGAAGAGAGGGAGGAAGGAAGGAAGGAAGGAAGGAAGGAATACAAAGGAATACAAAGGAAACACAAACAGCAACAGACCGATAGGTCCTTACAAGACTGTTTGCTTTAACTATACTACACTAACTAGATAATAAGAGAGAAAGGATAGGAAGTAGAAGGCTCCTCCTCACCCACCCATCCCTCCAGCCGAAGCTGGCCGGAAAAGAAGTGATACCATGCAATATAGAAAAACTGCATGGAATTTGTGAGGAAAGTTGAAAGCTGTAATCTATGGCTAACTACTACTAGTTTGTGGGGGTAGGTTTAGTGCTTGATAGATAGGTCATGTTATGTGTGTTTTGTAATGGTGTGAACACAGTGTGGAGGTTAAAGGGTGGTGCGGCAGCCTTGCCTGGCGCTTTCTTGGGAGGCAGCAGTCAATCAGACCTTCATAAGGAAGGAGGGAAGGAAGGAGCAGACAGGAGAAATGAAAGAAGGAAAAAAATTATCAAGTAAAAAATAAAAGAAAAAAAATGAAAATATTATTGACGATACGCTGAAAAAAAGGCAAAAGATAAAACATGAGTTACAAAATGTATAGCTTAAAAAAAGAGGAGCAGGAGGGAGAGGAAGAGGAAGAGGAGGAGAACAAAATACAAAACACTAAACCATATCAAAATCTAACCCTATATGATAAAACTGACACTAAACTAAAATAAAATTGAAGAGAAAAAAAAATCACTTTAACTTTCAGTAAACTTCACTGAACTTCGAACTAAAAGGAAGCCATGAACCCCCTCCACCCCAACCACACACCCCCACCTCCACCTCCTCCACCCCCCAACCACACACCCCCACCTCCACCTCCTCCAGCCCCTAACCACACACCCCCACCTCCACCTCCACCCCCAACCATCACCTCTTCCTCCTCCCACCTCCTCCTTTGATGAAGAAGTAACCACACACCCCCAACACCTCCTCCTCCTCCTCCTCCCTCTCCCCTCTCCCCCCACTCATCATCATCATCCCTCACCAGTCTTGGCCTTTCCACTCTCCCCTCTCCCCTCCCTCTCCTCTCACTCATCCTTATGCTTTTTTCCATTATCACTTCTCCCCTCATTCATCGCTCTTCCTTCTGATCTCCTCTTTCTCTTCGCAGTGCCATTCGTCATTCTTCCCTCCTCCTCCTCCTCCTCCTCCCGCTCTTCCTCCTCTTCCTCCTCCTCCTCCTCCTCCTCCTCCTCCTCCTCCTCCTCTCCTCCTCCTCCTCCTCCTCCTCCGCGATTAGGGACAGACCAAACGACGGGAGAGATGGAGGGAAGGAGACAGGGAGGAAAAGTAGAGGAAACGATAGAGAGAGAGAGAGAGAGAGAGGAGGAAAAGCAGAGGAAGAGGAGGTAAATACGAGAATTTAAGAGAGAGAGAGAGAGAGAGAGAGAGAGAGAGAGAGAGAGAGAGAGAGAGAGAGAGAGAGAGAGTAGTGTTGAGTCCCAGCCAGCTCGTCCTGTCAAACCCTCGTCATCAGAGCGTCATCTATTGGTGGACCCAAAGGGCGCTTCTTCCCGGGACACGCCCCTCCTGCTGGTGCTGAGGAGGAGGAGGAGGAGGAGGAGGAGGAGGAGGGAGGAGGAAGAACAGATACCAGGAGCCTATTCGTCTATAACGAGGGTATCTGCTGAACGACACACTACTATCAAACTACATATAAGAGAACAGTTGGAAAAGGATACCATGCCCCTAAAGAAGATAGAGGAGGAGGAGGAGGAGGAGGAGGAGGAGGAGGAGGAGGAGGAGGAGGAGGAGGAGGAGGAGGAGGAGGAGGAGGAGGAGGAGGAGGAAGACAGGGAGAAAAGGACCGGTAATAGAAATCAAAGACAGGAAAACCAACATCAAAGAACGATAGAAAACAAAATACAATAAGAAAGGTTGTCGAGAAAATTTTTATTTTGAATAAATGTACGAATATGATTTTCTCGGATATTTACCGATCAATATTTTTTTTGCTTTTCGCCAAATGATAGCCCTTTATCCACTACATATTTACTTCACTATTCATGTTGCACTTATTTGCCATAGTGTTTTAGTTATTGAAAAAAAACGTGTTAAAAAAAAAAAATCAATGCTTGCAAACTTTGCAATATTTTTTGAAAAATGTATTTGCTTGAAAATTTGTTCTTTGCAGTTTTCGGGCATTCTGAACATTCTGAATATGGAGTCAGTTTTCAGTTACAATGAATAGAAGTCCCTATTTTAGCCAATTCACAATGACATGATACTTCCAGATATTCCTGAAAAACAAAATATATCAAATCATGCTGGGCAGCCGCGGCAAGCACCGCATGGGAGAGGTCGGACTCCCACTAGTAAGGCTAAGGATAATTCAAACTTGCTCTAATTATGGAAAGTTCTTGAAAAATTCGAACTGACCTGAAACAGGTCGAATTATCTGAAGTTTGAATTATACGGGTTCGATTTAGAGAGGGTTTACTGTACTGAATTTAAACAAAAACACACACACCCACACACGAGACACAAGCGGCGTCCCGGTGCATCAAACAGACGCCCTTGGAGTGGACAAAAAGAACTCGAGACTCAACCAAATTCCTGAAAAAGTGAGAGAGAGAGAGAGAGAGAGAGAGAGAGAGAGAGAGAGAGAGAGAGAGAGAGAGAGAGAGAGAGAGAGAGAGAGAGAGAGAGAGAAAGAGGAGTAGGCCGTGGAGAGAGAGTTACAGTCAGGGAGAGCAACGAGGCGTGAGGGTGGAGAGAGGGGGAGTGTGTGTGAGGGAGAGAGTGGGAGAGTGTATAAAGGGAGGGGAGAGAGAGAGAGAGATGTAGCCCCGGGGAGAGAGAGAGAGAGGGACAGAGTGAGAGAGTAAAAACACCACTATAACAAACTTCACTCCTGCACTCCATCATAACCTTCTTCCTCCTCCTCCTCCTCCTCCTCCTAGCCCTCGAAAACACATAAGTATCTATATCTCCATGAAACCTCCTTTGTATTTCATTAAATTAGCTTCCTTCCCCACCTGATTCCTATTGTCTATGGTTTCGTACACTCTTCTTTATTTCTTTCATTTATATTTTCTTTATATTTCGTTGGCTGAAGGAAGAAAGAAAGGAAAAAAGGGTAAAGAAACAATTGGGTGAAGGAAGAAAGGAAGAAAAAAGTGTAAAGAAGCAGTTGGAATGAAGGAAGGAAGGAGGAAAAAAGCAGAAAGAAGCAGTTGGAATGAAGGAAGGAAGGAAGAAAATAGCAGAAAGAAGCAGTTGGAATGAAGGAAGGAAGGAAGAAAATAGCAGAAAGAAGCAGTTGGAATGAAGGAAGGAAGGAAGAAAATAGCAGAAAGAAGCAGTTGGAATGAAGGAAGGAAGGAAGAAAAAAGCGGAAAGAAGCAGTTGGAATGAAGGAAGAAAGAAGAAAAAAGAGTAAAGAAGCAGTTGGAATGAAGGAAGGAAGGAAGAAAAAAGCAGAAAGAAGCAGTTGGAATGAAGGAGGGAAGGAAGAAAAAAGCGGAAAGAAGCAGTTGGAATGAAGGAAGAAAGAAGAAAAAAGCAGAAAGAAGCAGTTGGAATGAAGGAAGGAAGAAAATAGCAGAAAGAAGCAGTTGGAATGAAGGAAGGAAGGAAGAAAAAAGCGGAAAGAAGCAGTTGGAATGAAGGAAGAAAGGAAGAAAAAAGCGGAAAGCAGTTGAGTTGAATGAAGAAAGGAAGGAAGGAAGGAAAAAGGATAAAGAAGCAGTTAGATGAAGGAAGAAAGAAGAAAAAAGCAGAAAGAAGCAGTTGGAATGAAGGAAGGAAGAAAATAGCAGAAAGAAGCAGTTGGAATGAAGGAAGAAAAAAGCGGAAAGCAGTTGAATGAAGGAAGGAAGGAAGGAAGGAAAAAGGATAAAGAAGCAGTTAGATGAAGGAAGAAAGAAAAAAAAGGGTAAAGAAGCAGTAGATGAAGGAAAAAAAGGAAGAAAAAAGGATAAAGAAGCAGTTGGAATGAAGGAAGAAAGAAAATAAACACTAAAGAAACGGGTAATAAACAAAACTTTCAACTTTCCTTTGATATATCGAGTGGCCAGCTTGCCTGCTATTCTGTATTATATATCACTTCATAGTTCCTTTTATTGCAATCTTGCCACGCCTTACGGTTCAACTCTAGGATATATGGCCACAAACACCCTCTTTTCCCCTCTCTTGTAGCCGTTACGCACGAAAATCGGTCCATTTTTCATTATCAGAGCCATTGTGAGACCGAAAACGCCAAAACCCTTCGTCTGCGTCAGAAAACTCGTGATATTTTAAGGTGTTACGCGGTGGAAAATGTGCAAAAATTATTATTCTTATGAGAGAGAGAGAGAGAGAGAGAGAGAGAGAGAGAGAGAGAGAGAGAGAGAGAGAGAGAGAGGAGAGAGGAGAGAGAAGAGGAGAGGAGAGAGAGGAGAGAGAGAGAGAGAGAGGAGAGGAGAGGGAGAGAGAGAGAGAGAGAGAGAGAGAGAGAGAGAGAGAAGAGAGAGAGGAGAGAGAGAGGAGAGAGAGAGAGAGAGAGAGAGAGAGAGAGAGAGTGTGTTAGTTGAATCCATCACTTCGCGGCACCAACTTGGCAAACACTTGGGTGGTTTCCGATA
>JACEEZ010025630.1:47500-50000 GCA_016584305.1 Chionoecetes opilio | reverse complement strand
AAAGAGATGGAAGATGTGGAAGAAAGAGTGAAGAAGTGGAAGAAAAGAGGTGGAAGATGTGGAAGAAAAGAGGTGGAAGATGTGGAAGAAAAGAGGTGGAAGATGGGAAAGAAAAGAGGGGAAGATGTGGAAGATGGGAAGAAGAATGGAAGATGTGGAAGAAAAGAGATGGAAGATGTGGAAGAAGAGATGGAAGATGTGGAAGAAAAGAGATGGAAGATGTGGAAGAAAAGAGATGGAAGATGTGGAAGAAAAGAGGTGGAAGAAGTGGAAGAAAAGAGGTGGAAGATGTGGAAGAAAAGAGATGGAAGATGTGGAAGAAAAGAGATGGAAGATGTGGAAGAAAAGAGATGGAAGATGTGGAAGAAAAGAGGTGGAAGATGTGGAAGAAGAGGTGGAAGATGTGGAAGAAAAGAGGTGGAAGATGTGGAAGAAAAGAGGTGGAAGATGTGGAAGAAAAGGTGGAAATGTGGAAGAAAAGAGATGGAAGATGTGGAAGAAAAGAGGTGGAAGATGTGGAAGAGGAAGAAAAAGAAAAAACCCACATCAAAAAAGGCCAAAAAAAAAGGCGAAGGAGAGAATAAAAGCGACACAATATGGCCACCAATCTGCTCTCACTCTTACCTCCTATCTTATTCTACCCTTGTCTTTATCTGTCTTTTACTCTATTTCTCCTACTTCTCTTTCGCTATATTCCTCTCTTTTCATTCCCTTCTTTCATAAAACCCATCAATTGTCTCTCTCTCTCTCTCTCTCTCTCTCTCTCTCTCTCTCTCTCTCTCTCTCTCTCTCTCTCTCTCTCCTCTTCCCTTCCTTCCTTCTCTCTCTCTCTCCTCTTCCCTTCCTTCCTTCTCTCTCTCTGTCCATTCCCTTCTTTCTTACTACACATCAACAGCCTCTCTCTCTCTCTCTCTCTCTCCCCCCTCGCCTATTCTTCCCGACGCTGCGAATATTCTGTTTATGGCGGAACTTTTGTCTCGAAGTCTCTGTGCATCAGTTCATTTTATGATGCCCATACGGAGAGGAGGAGGAGGAGAGGCAGGAGGAGAGGAGGAGGAGGCGAGGGGGAAAGGAGGAGGAAGGAGGAGGAGGAGGAGGAGGAGGAGGAGGAGGAGGAGGATTACATAGGATTACATAGGAACAACAGACACCAGGAGACCTATTGGTCCATAGCGAGGGTATCTGCTGCAACTACATACTACTAACTATCAACTACTTGTAAGAAAACATTTGGGAAAAAATGATACCATGTCCCTAAAGAGGATAGGAACATGGAAGTTTCATAGGCAGAATGATAGGATATGAAAAATACTAACTGCAACTACCACAAACACACTAATCGATACGGGGGATAGATACGAATTCGCACTATCAATACCCATTTATTTTACAGTGCGCGTCAAGTCTGTTTTTTAATGTAGTATTGTGCTGGCTCCGACAACATTTGCTGATAACTTGTTCCATCGATCAAACGACTCTAACATTGAAATAATTTTACGGAGATTGGTGATGCAACGTTGACCGTTAGTTTTAAAACCATTATTTCTTGTTGTCACTTGAGTTGAAAGCTCGAATAGGTTCTCTTGATTAATGACATCAAAACCTTTTAGGATCTTAAAGGTTTCTATCAAGTCCCCACGGATTCTACGATCCTTTAAGGAAAACATATTAAGTTTCCGCAGTCTCTCTTCATAAGATGAATTTCGCAGAGATGGAATTTGTTTGGTTGCTCTTCTTTGCACTGATTCCAATTTGGCTTGATCTTTTACGAAACAGGGCGACCAGAATTGAACGGCATATTCCAAGTGCGGCCTAACCAAGGACGTGTATAATTGTGTCATTACTTTCGGAGTTTTATGTTCAAAGTTACGTTTAATAAAGCCCAACATCATATTTGCCTTTTTACTGGCAGCTAGGCAATGCGGACTGGTTTTCAGATTATTACTGATGATGACACCTAATGCGGAGGAGGAGGAGGCAGGAAGATTGCTATTTTCTTCTTTTTCTGTCTCTTGGTTAACTTTAGGTCTTCCGCTAAAGTGTGTGTGTGTGTGTGTGTGTGTGTGTGTGTGTGTGTGTGTGTGTGTGTGTGTGTGTGTGTGTGTGTGTGTGTGTGTGTGTGTGTCTGTGTGTGTCTGTGTGTGTCTGTGTGTGTCTGTGTGTGTGTGTGTGTGTATATACTTGCTCTCCCATCAAGGCTTGTGGCATAGTAGGCATAGGTTCATAAATTTGATTCTCACATAATCACAAAGAATGGCTTGTATCTACTTTACTGTTGATAATTAGTTAGCGGGCTTTTTGTGACTTTTTTCTCCTGGGTCAGTTCTTTATTATGTAACAACAAAATAATACGAGTCAAAAAGGAGACCTGACTGAATGGACTGAAATATAGAACGAAGATTTTTTCTTTTCTTGATCAGCGACTATGTGTGAGCTTCGCCGCGTCCCACCATCTACACACTATAGTCTATTTTTTTAACGAGGCAAAAATTCCATTCTA
>JACEEZ010025630.1:22500-42500 GCA_016584305.1 Chionoecetes opilio | reverse complement strand
GGGGGTTAAAGGGAAAAAAAGGGGGGGGGGGGGGGGGGGAAAAGGGGGGGCCCCCCCCGGGGGGGGGCCCCGGGGAAAAAAGGGGGGGGGGGGAAAAAAAAAAAAAAAAAGGGGGGGGGGGGGAAAAAAGGGGGGGGGTTTTTGGGGGGGGGGAAGGGGGGGGGGAACCCACCCCCTTTTTTCCCCCTTTAAATTTTTTAAAACCCCGGGAAAAAAAAACCCCCAGAAAATTTTTGGGGGGGGTTTTAAGATGGAGAGAGGAGAAAGGAGTGTAGTGGAGGAAGAGGAGGAGGAGGAGGCGGTGGTGGTGGAAGAGGAGAAGGACTTCGAGGTGGAGGTGGTAGTGGAGAAGATGGTAATAGTGAAGGAAGAGGAGGAGGTGGAAGAGGAAGAGGAGGAGAGATGAGAGGACTTGGAGGTAGAGGTGGTACTAGAGGAGTGGAGGAGGAAGAGGAAGTGGTGGTAGTGAAATACATATATAAAAATACATAGGAAGAACATATACCAGGGAAGGAAGAGGAAGAAGAGGAGGAGAGGAGCAAGAGGAGGAGGAGGAGGAAGAGTCCACCGCTTGACCTCCTGCCTCGTGCCCTTCAGAGGAGGAGTATCGGCTACCTTTAATCAATGGTAGGTAACAATTTTCAAAGACTTGCTATCGGACAGGTGTGTTGTAGACGCTCTTCGACTCGCTTCCACTGCAACACACGTAGGGGGGGGGTGCTGAGGGGTAGGGGGGGAAGGTAAGTAAGGAAGGAGGAGGAGGAGGAGGAGGGAGGGAGGAGGAGGAGGAGGAGGAGGAGGAGGAGGAGGAGGAGGAGGAGGGGAAAGGAAAGGGGGAGGGGGAGGGAAGGAAGGGAGGAAAGGAAAATACAAGCTGAGGCGACGTTCCAAGAAAGGAGGAAGGTAAGTAGAGGAAGGATTAGGAGGAGGAGGAGGAGGAGGAGGAGGAGGAGGAGGAGGAGGAGGAGGAGGAGGAGGAGGAGGAGGAGGAGGAGGAGGAGGAGGAGGAGGAAGAAGGGGTAAGGAAGAGGAGAGGAAGGAAAGGAAGAGGAAGGATATGAGAAAGGAAGGAGGAGGAAGGGTAAGGAAGAGGAGAGGAAGGAGAGGAGGAGTATACAAGCTGAGACGACGTTCCATTCAGAGCGTCTCTGCAACTCTTGTAAGAAATGCATGACGGAATTTCAGAGCGCACGAGACGGTATTGGGCGAGTGAGTTCCCAGCACGCACAGGTGAACTATGTAAATACCTGAGGACACACACACACACACACACACACACACACACACACACACACACACACACACACACACACACACACATCACACACACACAAGCGTAGCAAGCCACAGACTCCAAATAGTGGATAGTTTTTTTTTCTCTTCGTTTTTCTGTCTTTCGGAGCTTTACAATTCAACATTCCGAGTGTGTTTTTCAAGAACGCACTTCAACATTATGGAAACACGCATTGGGAACATACGCTTTTTTTTAATTTTTTTTTTCTCTCTCTCTCTCTTCTTTGCTTCTGCTTCTTCATTTTTGCTTTTTCTTCTTCTTCTTCGTCATTTTAGTTGTCTTCTTCTTTGCTTCTGCTTCTTCTTCTTCCTTTTCCTCTTCTTCTTCATTTTCCTCTTCTTCCTTTTCCTCTTCTTCTTCCTCCTTTTTCTCTTCTCTTTTCCTCTTTTTCCTCCTTTTCCTCCTTTTTCTCTTCTTCCTTTTCCTCTTCTTCTTCCTTTTCCTCTTTTTCCTCCTTTTCTCTTCTTCTTCTCTTCCTGCTTCTCTTCTTCCTCTTCCTCTTCGCCGTCTCTCCTCCTCCTCTTCTTCGTGTTGTCGGTCTGTCGGTGGTCGGGTCGCCGTCGCCGCCACCCCGAAGACCCGCCGGAGCCGATAAGGGATACGAGGTTAAGACTCGCGATTTATGTTCCAACTTTTATCCTTGGCGCCCAGTCAGCAGCCAGGGTAGCCGTCAGCCACTCGCCCTTCCATCTCCCACTGACGTCAGGCATCACAAGCAGCGTCCCACGGCCAAGACACTCCCCTTACGCCATGTCTCCCCTTCCTTTCACTCCTTCCTCGGCTTTTCACTCCATTCCCCTTCCACCTTTCCTTCCCTTCTTCTCTTCCTTCCTTTTCACTTCACCCCTTTCACCTTTATTTCACTCCTTTCCTTTGGCCTCTCCTCTCCTCCCCTCTCTCCACCTTTCTTTCAGTCCTTCCTTCCTCTCCCCTCTACTCCCCTTACTCTCTCTCTCTCCTAGCCACCATTTCTCCTTTTCCCCTTTATTCCCCTTTCATCTTTCCTTCACTCCTTCCTTTCCCCTCCACTCCCGTTCCTTCCTTCCTTCACTATTCACTTTCATCCATCTTCCATCTTCCTTCCATCATCTCACCACCTTCCATTATCCTTCTTTTTTTTCCCGCCTGGCGATCCTTATTCCCTATCACAAGGACTACAATACCCCGCTCATTCCCGGGGATTTTTCCACTGAGATGAAATTCGGGCGGTGACTGTCCCCCTTGAGCAATGGGATGGGGGTGTGTGGTGTGTGAGGTCCCAGCATTACCCAAAGATCGGTAATAATGAGCTCTATATGCTCGCAGCGGGAGGGTGAAACTGGCAATCGAGAGTCTGACTTGCGTGGACAAGACCAGGAGTGAATGACACACACACACACAACACAACACACACACACACACACACACACACACACACACACAAGGGCGGTACGAGGATTAACAGGGTAACTACAAAAAGGAACCCCAATATATATCATGTCGTCCACATTGATGCATTTACTCAGCCATGAAGACCACCAAAATACATCGGAGGAGGAGGAGGAGCGGAGGAGAGGGGAGGACAAAAGAAGGACCTGCAGGATGGGTTACGGATGCAGGCGGCATGGAGAGAGGAGCGAGAAGACGATGGAAGGAGGAGGAGGAGGAGGAGGAGGCGGAGGAGGAGGAGGAGGAGGAGGAGGAGAGGGAGGAGGCGAGGAAGGGGAGAGGAGGAGAAGGAGGAGAAGGAGGAGGAGGAGGAGGAGGGCGTGAACAACAGCACGTATCTCTTTGCGGTCCTTCAAGTCAAACGGCGTAAGTTCTGAGTTACGAGGAGAGTGGGTGTGAGAGAACAGCTTCCTGGCCCTCTGGCGGCGGATCCTGATACTTCCTCTCACTCACTCCCTCCTCTCTTATTCCTATTCTTATCCCTTCCTTCTTTCCTCATTTCTTATTCTTAGCCCTTCCTTCCTTCTTCATGTTTGTATAATTTTATTTCGATTTTTTTATTTTGAAATTTCACAAAAAAAATCAAATGTTCATGTTCGTAGTTTACTGAAGTTTTACTCGACCCTAATGTGTCTGCTATATCTTAATACTTTATTGCTTCACTATTTTATTTGTCTTTTGTAGATTTTATTATTTCATTTTATTGCTAGATTTAGTACATTTTACCCAGTAACTATATATCTCTCTGCTTTGTTTAATTTTATCATATTTCACTATTTTATTTGTCTTTTGTAATTATATTATTTTGCTTTATTACCAGATTTTGTACATTTTACTCACTAACTATATATTGTTTTTTTGCTTGTGTTTATTTTTACCATATTTTAGCTACACAAACATTTTACTGTTTACTACTATCATTCTACTGTTTACTACTATCATTTTACTGTTTACTACTATCATTCTACTGTTTACTACTATCATTCTACTGTTTACTACTATCATTCTACTGTTTACTACTATCATTCTACTGTTTACTACTATCATTCTACTGTTTACTACTATCATTCTACTGTTTACTACTATCATTCTACTGTTTACTACTATCATTCTACTGTTTACTACTATCATTCTACTGTTTACTACTATCATTCTTCTGTTTACTACTATCATTCTACTGTTTACTACTATCATTCTACTGTTTACTACTATCATTCTACTGTTTACTACTATCATTCTACCGTTTACTACTATCATTCTGCTGTTTACTACTATCATTCTACTGTTTACTATCATTCTACTGTTTACTACTATTATTCTACTGTTTACTACTATCATTCTACTGTTTACTACTATCATTCTACGGTTTACTACTATCATTCTACTGTTCACTACTATCATTCTACTGTTTACTACTATCATTCTACTGTTTACTACTATTATTCTAGTTTACTACCATCATTCTACTGTTTACTACTATCATTCTACTGTTTACTACTATCATTCTACTGTTTACTACTATCATTCTACTGTTTACTACTATCATTCTACTGTTTATTACTATCATTCTACTGTTTACTACTATCATTCTACTGTTTACTACTATCATTATACTGTTTACTACTATCATTCTACTGTTTACTACTAGCATTCTACTGTTTACTACTATCATTCTACTGTTTACTACTAGCATTCTATTTCTTGTATTGAGTTCATTTTGATTTGTATTTTTACTGACTTCATTCAACGTAATTTTACCTAAGACACATGTAAAGAATAACCATTGTAATAATAGAAATAAAATTCAGAGTTATTTCCTCCTCCTTTCTCCTTCGTATTCCTTCCTTCTTTCCTCCTTCGCCTCCCTCCTAAAATATTTTCCTTGCCAGCTTTCCGTAATTCGATTCCTATTTGAATTTCTATCCTTTCCTCTTTGACTGCTTTCTTTTCCCATCCATATTTTTATCCACAATCCTATTTCTTCTTTTCTTTTTTTAGTTTCTTGATTTTCTGTTTTTTTTTTATTTCACTTCAATTTTTTTTTGACTTTTTACCTTTTTTTATTGTTTTCCTTTCACTGTCTCACTTACGATTTTTGTTCCTTTACTTACTTTTCTTTTTTATTTTCATCAATTTATTCCAAAAATCTCACTTTCCTGTTCCTCCTTCTCTCCCTTTCAATTTCAGTTCGCATCAGCTTTTATCACCGTTTTTCTATATACCCCGTTCCTAAAAGTATCATACAACTACTAAATATCTTAATAATACAACTAAATCTAACTATCTAACTAAATAATATCTTAACTGTATCTAACTAAATAATATCTTAACTGTATCTAACTAAATAATATCTTAACTGTATCTAACTAAATAATATCTTAACTGTATCTAACTAAATAATATCTTAACTCGTATCTTAATCAAATTTTACTTGTTTGTAGTACAGGGGAAAAATTCGAGACTACTTTATTGATGATGATGCTGATGCTGATGCTGATGAATTAGATAGAATAGATACAGACAAAGAACCAAGGCAAAATATAAAAGAATAAAGATAAAGTACCAAAAATTGATTGTAAAATATATTCATTCTTTACATTCTTTTGAGGCGACAAGGTACATTTTTATTACTTCTCTTGCAACAACGAACTCAATAATTCTCTCTCTCTCTCTCTCTCTCTCTTCGCTTCTCTCCTCTCTCTCTCTCTCTCTCTCTCTCCTCTCTCTCTTCTTCTCTTCTCTCTCTCTCTCTCTCTCTCTCTCTCTCCTCTCTCTCTCTCCTTCTCCCTTCCTATATCGCATTTTTCCTTTTTTTTTTCTCCTCTTCCTACACTCTCTCCGTCTCTCATCTCTCTCTACTCTACTCTCTCAATCCTCTCTCTCTCCTGCTCTCCTCCTCATATCGCATTTTCCTCTTTTTCTCTCTCTCCTCCTCTCTCTCATCTCACTCTCTCTCTTCTCTCTATCTCCTCTTCCTCTCTCTATATCTCGTCTACTCTCTCTCTCTCTCTCTTCTCTATATCGCATTTTTCCTTTTTTTCTCTCTTCATCTCTCTCTCTCTCTTCTCTCTCTCTCTCCTCTCTTCTTCCCTCTCTCCTTTCACTCTCTCTCTCTCTCTCTCTCTCTCTCCTTCTATATCGCATTTTCCTTTTTTTTCTCTCTCTCTCTCTTCTTCTCTCTCTCTCTCTCTCTCTGCATTATTCAAAGGGCCCGCCGCCGCGCTAACTAGTACCCACAAACCCTCCCACAGGACACACACAAAGGGCGCCACCTCTAGGTACACACACACACACACACACACACACACCTACACACAAGCCTACACACACACACACACACACACACACACACACACACACACAACACACAACAAACACAACACAACACAACACACACATTTTTGCTTTCAAAGATTAAATGCCCCTCGTGTTCCCTTCAACCCAAGAGAGAGAGAGAGAGAGAGAGAGAGAGTTCATCACCATTAAATCTACATTCTTCCTTTGGCCTTCTCTCTCCTTCCCGTCATTCTTCTTCCCTACGATTTCCTTTTCAGCCTCTCTCTCTCTCTCTTCTCTCTCTCTCTCTCTCTCTCTCTCTCTCTTCTCTCTTCTCTCTTCTCTCTCTCTCTCAACAGACATAAGGAAGGAAAATGCACTCGAGCTTCAAAATTTCTCTTTCATCTTTTATAACATCCTTTAAATGCACACAAAGGCTTCACTAAATTGTTATAGAGATAAAGAAAGCAGGTAATGAAAGAAGGAAGAAAATAAAGAAAGAAGGTAATGGGAACACTCGCCTCTCTGTTATTGTTCTTTAGACCCTTTGTACTTATTTCCCAGTAGTCTTCTTTCCTAATTACTACTGTTGTTGTTAGTGTTTGGTGTGTTGTGTTGTGTGTGGTGTGTGTGTGGTTGTGTGTGTGTGGTTGGTGTTGTTGGGTGTTGGGTGGGTTGTGGTTGTGGTGGTTGTTGTTGTTGTTGTGGTTGTGGTGGTTGTTGTTGTGGTGGTTGTGGTTGTGGTTGTTGGGGTTGGGGTTGGGGTTGTTGTTGGGGTTGTGGTTGTTGTTGTTGGTGGTGTTGTTGTGGTGGTGGTGTGGTTGTGGTTGTTGTTGTTGTTGTGGTTGTGGTTGTTGTGTTGTGGTTTGTGGTTGGTGTGTTGTTGTTGTTGTTGGTTGGGGTTGTGTTTGTTTGTTGTGGTTGTTTTGTGTGTTGTTGTTGTTGTTGTTGTTGGGTTGGTTTTGGTTTTGTTGTGTTGTTGTTTGTGGTTGTTGTGGTTGTGGGTGTTGTGGTTGTGTTGTTGTTGGTTGTTGTTGTGGTTGTTGTTATGGTTGTTATTGTTGTGGTTGTTGTTGTGGTTGTTGTTGTGGTTGTGATTGTTGCTGTTGTTGTTGTTTTTGTTGTGGTTGTTGTTGTTGTGGTTGTGGTTGTTAGTGTTGTTGTTGTTAGTGTTGTTGTTGTTATTGTTATTGTTATTGCTGTTGTTGTTGTTGTGGTTGATATTGTTGTTGTTGTTGTTGTGGTTGTTATTGTTATTGTGGTTATTGTTGTTGTTGTTGTTATTGCTGTTGTTGTTTTGTTTCGAGACTACTCTTATTGTTATTGCTATTGTTGTTGTTGTTATTATTGTTGTTGTTTAGTTTTAGAACGCCTACCGCCCGCCCGTCACACACACACACACACACACTCATTCTTTCGGTAATTCTATTTAAGTTTCGGCGTTTAAAGCATTAACGTTAAGGCTTCATTCGCTCATTAGGTCAATTATCCTTTTATTTGTGTCTTATTGTTGCTGTTTAGTTTCGAGTTTCTGGTACCCGTCCACACACACACACACACTCATTTCTTTCGTAATTCTATTTAAGTTTCGGCGTTTAGAGCAGTAACGTTAAAGCTTCATTCATTTGTTCAATTATCCTTTTTTTGTTTTGTTTTGTTGTGTCTTTTCCCGGCCAGCAGTTGCTAACGATCCTAAGTGGAATTTCTCAAAACCAAAACTAATTAAACTCGCACTTTTTTTCTCGACAAATGAAGGAGGGAAGGAGGTAAGGAGGGAGGGAGGGAAGGAGGGAGGGAGGGAGGGAAGGGAGGGAGGGAGGGAAGAAAGGAGGGAGGTAAGGAGGGAGGAAGATAAGGAGGGAGGGAGGTAAGGAGGGAAGGAGGTAAGGAGGGAGGGAGGGAGGGAGGCAAGAAACAGGCCGCACAGGTGTGGAGGAGAGTGAGTAATGAAGGGAGAGAAGGAAAGCAGGGACATTTTCCTCCTATTATATATATCTATGTGCCTCTAAGCAACTTTTTTTCTTCTTTTTTTTGCCCTTGGTCAGACAGTACCTTTGATATAAAAAAATAAAAAGTTGGTCTCATACACGTCGGTAACTATATAAGATTTTCAGATTGTTGCGTCACACTGCCGCGTATATTCTATGTATTATTATTTATTTTTTTACATCACAAAGGACCTGCCAAAAAAAAAAAAAGCCCGCTGAATTGCCAGTCCCTACCTAAGATGTCGATTCTTGTACTAACACTGTATTGACGCGATACTACGCTTTTTATTTATTCTTTTTATGTTTTATCCTTTTTTTAACACCAGTCCGAATCCAATGCTTCCGTCAGGAATGTGGGAGATCCAATACTATTCAAACGCCTTCCACTTCAGCACAGAGGCTCGATAGATGTGTGTGTGTGTGTGTGTGTGTGTGTGTGTGTGTGTGTGTGTGTGTGTGTGTGTGTGTGTGTGTGTGTGTGTGTGTGTGTGTGTGTGTGTGTATGTACGAGTGGACGTTCCAGTTTACCTCAATGTCAGTCAAGCATGCCAGCGTTCCACCTGCCTCACCAACCTGCCTCAACCACCTGTCTCAACCACCTGCCTCACCCACCTGCCTTAACCACCTGCCTCCACCACTTGCCTCAACCACCTGTCTCAACCACCTGCCTTAACCACCTACGTCACCCACCTGCCTTAACCACCTGCCTCCACCACTTGCCTCCACCACCTGCCTCAACCACTTGCCTCAACCACCTACACGAACCCCTTAAAAACTTTACTATAATTACTAAACACTTCCACTACTTGACAAACTTAACCACTTTCAGACTTGACGCATTTTTCACATTTCAAGTGTTATGTTTTTTTATTTTTTTTTATTTTATTTATTACGTTTAAGCCTGAGTGTGTTGAATGTGTTCCGGGTTTGTTCTAAATAGTCGTCGCTCTTTGGTTAACGTTCTAAAAGGTTAGGTCTGTCTGGTAGGCTGTGTGTGAGGGGGAATAGGCCTAGGGAATGAGTGGCCGGAAAATTAGGGTCAGAGTGTGGTAATGTGGAACGAATTTTGAAATGGGTGGGAATGGAGTGTGTGGGAGCCATGTGTGTGTGTGTGTGTGTGTGTGTGTGTGTGTGTGTGTGTGTGTGTGTGTGTGAGCCATGTGTGTGGTGTGTGTGTGTGTGTGTGTGTGTGTGTGTGTGAGCCATGTGTGAGCCATGTGTGTGTGTGTGTGTATGTGTGTATGTGTGTATGTGTGTGAGAGAGCCCCTATCGACTACTAACACTTCAGAACAGTAACAAAGACACACACACACACACAACACACACACACACACACACACACACACACACACACACACACACACACACACACACACACACACAAGGCAAGAAAGAGAAGAGACTAAAGCGTCGTTCCCAGGCAGACAAATGCACCGATTTACCCCGAACAAGATCCTCGCTATCCTTCCCTTCCTCCTTCCCCTTTCCTCCTTCCCTCCTACATCCTCGCGGCGCAAGACACTCATGTAAACAAGCGGAAAACGGGCATTACACTCGGTCAGTTCCTTCCGGCGGACAAGACGCGGCACATTGAAACAAGCGAGTCACCCCACGAGAAAGAAAACGGGATCAAGGTTGCAGTGGTGCCAAGTCGACCTAATGCCGAGAAACGTATCACTGGTTACGCTTTGCCCTGAATTTCGCTCATTTGTTCATGGGTAACAGTTCCTACTTAATCCTTACGTAAAAAAGGAGTCATTTGCCAACTACGAGGAAGGAAGAGAGGAGGAGGAGGAGGAGGAGGAGGAGGAGGGAGGAGGGAGGAGGGGAGGAGGAGGAGGAGGAGGAAGAGAGAAGATAAGCTCGTTTTGGCACCGTCGGGCAGTGGTCAGAAAGCGACTTTTACTGCAGATTGAGCCCTCCGATGCTCCTCCCGATAGCGCGGTGACGGAGTGCCGATAAGCCGATGACAGGCCGATAACAGTTGTGCCACAGTGCCAAAAAGTCGACCCCTGAAAGTGCGCCATTTCATCCGACGAGGGAGAGAGAACTAAGGGGGGAGATTTAATAGGTCCTGGAGGTGGGGGTTAGGCGTCTCTGGAGAAGGGGTTAAGGGTATCTGGGGGGTTGGAGGTCCTGGGGGGTTATGAGGTTCTGGGGGCAGGGTTTGGGGTTTCTGGGGGGGTGGTAGAGGGTTCTGGGAAAGTGCTAAGGGGTTCTGGGGAGGTGTTAGGGGGTTATTAGGTTCTGGGGAGGGGTTATGAGGTTCTGGTGGGAGGTGTTAAGGGGTTCTTGGGAGGTGTTAAGGGGTTCTGGGGAGGTGTTAAGGGGTTCTGGGGGTGGTAGAGGGTTCTGGGGAGGTGTTAAGGGGTTCTGGGGAGGTGTAAAGGGGTTCTGGGGAGGTGTAATGGGGTTCTGGAGGTGTTAAGGGTTCTGGGAGGGTTTTTAAGGTGTTCTGGGGGAGGTTAGGGGGTCCTGAAGAGGGTTAGAGGTTCTGGAGGGGGGGGGGGGGTGATGGTACTTCCTAAACTTTATTGCGGACGAGAATCTGAAGCAACAACATCCAGCACCACTTCAAAAAACGACAACTTTTTACAATCAGACACACCACTACTACTTCCACAACCTTCCTTCCCCTTCCCCTCCTATCGCTTTACCTACCTCAATAGCCTCCAACACCACCCTCTATCCCCCTACACCCTCCCACCTCACCACCACCACACGACACCCAACACCTCCCAATTAGCCCGCCTCTTTACCCTGCTATTCTCCCTCCCACCACACTCATCGAACCTTTTCTAAAACTACAAGATGACCCCTTCCCTCCTCCTCCTCCTCCTCCTCCTCCTCCTCTGCCTCTACCTCCTCCTCTGCCTCTGCCTCTGCCTCTACCTCTACCTCTACCTCCTCCTCCTCTCCTCCTCCTCCTCCTCCTCCTCCTCCTCTGCCTCTACCTCCTCCTCCTCCTCCTCCTCTACCTCCTTCTCCTCTATGTAATGCCAGCCATGTAAGGACCTAATGGTATGTTGCTGTTTGTGTTTCCTTTGTATTCCTCCTACTTCATTCACTCCAAAGATGGTTTTAGACTAAGTATTTGTTTTCATTATTACTGTTAAAAATTGAAACAGGAACAACATAATAGAAAATATGTGATTATAAACAGCAATAATGATAATTTGTTACTTACTTTAGAGAGTTGATGACTAAAGGTCTAGACTAACACACACACACACACACACACACACACACACACACACACACACACACACACACACACACACACATACATACATACACACACACACCCACCCATCCAAACACCCTACTACCCACCCACCCACCCACCCACCCACACCCACCCACCCACCCACACACACACACACCAAGCACACCCAAAGAAACGATGTAAATAAGGATGGTCTGAATGTGGGTCGAATGAAAAGAATGAAAAGAATGAGGTAAATAAAAAGAAACAGAATAAATGGAAGTGAAAAAGAACCTAAGTAAAAAAAAAAAGAAGAGGGAATAAAGAAGGGCGGAGTTCTTGAATACAGAGAAATAAATATAAAGAAATTCTCAGAGATGGTGAGTAGTTTGTTGTTGTTGTTGTTGTGGTTGTTATTGTTGTTATTATGCTTGTTATCGCTGTTGTTATTATCGTTGTTGTTATTGTGCTTGTTATTATCGTTGTTGTTATTGTGCTTGTTATTATCGTTGTTGTTATTATTGTGTTATTGTGGTTGTTGTTATTGTCGGCGATGGTGGTGATTTACAACAATTTTTTTCTACACCACCACTGCTTCTACTACAACTACTACTACTACTACTACTACCACTATAATAAACAGTAACAGACACCACGGTGGTCACTCATGAGGTAGAGAAGGGGGGGGGGGGGGGGGGAAGCAATAAAAGAAGGCTGCTACTTTTGGGGAAGGCGGGTGGTCTGACCAACTAACCTATTCTGTACCTCCCTCCTCTTCCTCCTCCTCCTCCTCCTCCTCCTCCTCCTCCTCCTCCTCCTCCTCCTCCTCCTTCTCTTCCTCCTCCTTCTCTTCCTCCTCCTCCTCCTCCTGTCTTCTCTACGTTCTGGCGGGATAATGAGCTTCTTTTGACTCTTGCGTGTGGAGCGTAAAATGTGTGTGTGTGTGTGTGTGTGTGTGTAAGAGAGAGAGAGAGAGAAGGAGAGAGAGAGGAGAGAGAGAGAGAGAGAGAGAGAGAGAGAGAAGAGAGAGAGAGAGAGAGAGAGAGGAGCGAGAGAGAGAGAGAGAGAGAGAGAAGAGAGAGAGAGAGAGAGAGAGAGAGAGAGAGAGAGAGAGGATTCCTAGAAGTCCCGTAAGAGGTTCAAGAATAAAAGAAACAAACAAGGCTAAGTGAGGATCCTTATGAGGGGAAAAGTAAGGGGAAAGGGGCAGAGGGATGGAATGATAAAGGGACCACACACACACACACAACACACACACACACACACACACACACACACACACACACACACACACACACACACACACACGAGGGGAAAAAGATAAAGAGATGAATTTCGGAAGATAAATAAGACGTGGAGGAAAAAAATTTGATAAAAGAAAGCAGATTTTTTTAAAAGACTGACTGACTGACGCAAAAGAAGGAGAAGAAGAGGAGGAATACAAAGGAACACAAAGGAATACAAAGGAAGAACAGCAACATACCTTTTATGCCTTACGTCTGTCTGTCTGGGATAATCTACACTATCTAGTCAAACGTTAAAATCCTAAAATCATGAAATAGTAAAGACGAAGGTTCATCCCCACCTCCATCCGAAACTTGTAGGAAGAGAACACAAACGCAAAAGTGACATCTACGCGTACACACACACACGCACACACACACACACACACAGTTGGCACACGCAGGCTATTGTTGCATTGTCTTTGTGTTCGCTGCTCCACACATTCAGTAAAGGTCAACACTTTTATTGTTCCTCCGTTCTGGTGTTATTTCTGGTACTGCTATTGTTGTCGCCCTGGCTTTAGGGGTCACAAGCGCTGCATCATCGCTCTTACCTATCAATACTAATGCTAATACTAATACTCTCCTAGCCCACCTGATCATTAATCTAGAAATCTAACAGTGATCTAATAAAAACTGTAAGCACCTAACAATAAATAAAAACTTTATAAAAAACTGTATAATAAAAAAACTATAATAAAAAAACTATAATAAAAAAACTATAATAAAGAAACTAATAAAAAAACTAATAAAAAAACTATAATAAAAAAACTGTATAATAAAAAAACTATAATAAAAAAACTATAATAAAAAAACTATAATAAAAAAACTATAATAAAAAAAACTATAATAAAAAAACTATAATAAAAAAATAAAAAAAAACTGTATAATAAAAAAACTATAATAAAAAAACTATAATAAAAAAACTATAATAAAAAAACTAATACAAAAACTAATAAAAACTAATACAAAAACTATAATAAAAAATAATAAAAACTATAATAAAAAAACTATAATAAAAAAACTAATAAAAAAACTATAATAAAAACTAATACAAAAACTAATAAAAACTAATAAAAAAACTAATAAAAAAACTGTATAATAAAAAAACTATAATAAAAAAACTGTATAATAAAAAAACTATAATAAAAAAACTGATAAAAAAACTGTATAATAAAAAAACTATAATAAAAAAACTGTATAATAAAAAAACTATAATAAAAAAACTAATAAAAAAACTATAATAAAAAACTGATAAAAAAACTGTATAGTAAAAAAACTATAATAAAAAAACTGTATAATAAAAAACTAATAAAAAAACTGTATAGTAAAAAAACTATAATAAAAAAACTGTATAATAAAAAAACTATAATAAAAAAACTATAATAAAAAACTAATAAAAAAACTGTATAGTAAAAAAACTATAATTAAAAAACTGTATAATAAAAAAACTATAATAAAAAAACTGTATAATAAAAAAACTATAATAAAAAAACTGTATAATAAAAAAACTATAATAAAAAAACTATAATAAAAAAACTATAATAAAAAAACTAATAATAAAAAAACTATAATAAAAAAACTATAATAAAAAACTAATAAAAAAAACTATAATAAAAAAAATTATAAAAAAATATAATAAAAAAACTATATAAAAAAACATAATAAAAAAAAACTATAAAAAAAACTATAATAAAAAACTATAATAAAAAAACTATAATAAAAAAACTAATAAAAAAACTAAATAAAAAAACTTTAATAAAAAATGTATAATAAAAAAACTATATAATAAAAACTGTAAACACCAACAGTAATCTAATAAAACTACTGACATTGAAAAAAATCATCGAAAAAAAATATACACAAACTTCCCTTTACTTCGTTCAAACATAACAAACAATAACTTCCTTGCTGTTAATTAAGCTCTTTTCGGGAAGTTCTAAGTTCTATTCTTCTTTACGGGGACTGGCAATTCACCGGGCTTTTTGTTGTCGATTTTATTTCTGCCCTCAGTCAGCCCTTATGATGTTTGGGGAAAAAAAGGTGATAAGAGTTTTCATCAGCGATCTTGTTACTGCCGCGTTATTCTTGGTGCTACTCTACTGTACCCGCTATACACAGTACTGATAAGGTAAGATAAGGCAAAGACCCTCCATAGTTATAGGGGTGATAAGGGAGGCAGGTGTGCAGTTCTGACCCACTGAGGAGGAGGAATACATAGGAATACATAGGAATAACAGACACCAGGAGACCTATTGGTTTATAACTATAGGGTATCTGCTGAACTACATACTACTAACTATCAACTACGTGTAAGAGAACAGTTGGAAAAGGATATCATGTCCCTAAAGAAGAAAGGAACATGGAAGTTTCGTAGTGGAGGAGGAGGAGGAGGAGGAGGAGGAGGAGGAGGAGGAGGAGGAGGGGGAAGAAGAGGAGGAGGAGGAGGAGAAGGCGGTGGTGGTGGCGGCAGTGAAGTATGCGCAGTAAAAAAGGTCATACAAGTAGCCGCAACTGACGTGTTTTGATACAATTCCGATACGTGCAAATGCATCACATCAACTTTGGACGCGTCACTCAATACATCGATAATGATCCGTTGTGAATAATACAAATCCAATTACTGGCCAGGAACACAATGCAAACCTCACTATTGATCTATGGCTAGTCTTTTCCTCTCTCTTTCTCTCTCTCTTTTCATCTCTCTCTTGTTAGTAATCAGCTATGTCAACATATGAGCAAGGAGGCAATACAGCACTCATTGATTACTCGTACACACACCACTCATTGATTACTCGTACACACACCACTCATTGATTACTCGTACACACACCATCATATCTGTACCAACTCATTGTTATGTACACATCCTATGATACTGTGAAAACCATCATGATCACTGTGACACGCGCCACTCAATTACATCGATAAGACCGTATGTGCTCGATACAAATCCAATTATTACCGTCAGACACCCCAAATTTTGCAACCCACTCATTGATTACTGGTACTCATTGATCCTCTCACACTCCCCTCTTTTGTCACACCACTCTTGTTCTAGTAATCAAACTATTGTTCCAACACATCATGCATTACTGGCAAACACCCACTCATTGATTACTCGTACACACACCACTCATTGATTACTCGTACACACACCACTCATTGATTACTCGTACACACACCACTCATTGATTGCTCGTACACACACCACTCATTGATTACTCGTACACACACCACTCATTGATTACTCGTACACCTGTCCAGCGCCACGCCCCGGCAGGTAAGCAGGTGTGAGGGGAAGAACCCACCCATTGGTATCTACGTGTTACCCTGTAGTGTACGGTGCCGTAGCTATAGGGTATATTTGGCAACTCTCCTTCCTTGCCCCGCATATATTGGTAAGGACGCGTGCCCTCGCTCTCAGTCTCTCCCAGGTCATAGTTGAAGCAGGTTGTTTCTGAGTATTGATTCATACCCCACACACTCAAAATAAGGGACAACTCTCTAAGTCTTCTTCTTCCTATATACTGTACACATGCTGAACACAGATTATATTATGTATTTTAAGTATGTCCCGAACTAAATTGGCTCACCCCTCTTTTTTATTTTATTCTCTACTGGTCTTCTTTATAGGGACTGGCAACTCAGCGGGCTTTGTGTTACCCATTTTTGTTGTGCCCTTGGCCAGTTCCTTGTGATGTATAAAAAAAAAAAAAAAAAAAAAAATGTACCCCGCCACCCCCATCACCACCACTACCACCATAAGCACACAAAAAACATCAATTTCTTAATACCTTAAAAAAAGTAGAGTATGTCCTCCCCCTCCCCCTCCACCACCACCACCACCACCACCACTACCACCACCACTACCACCACCACCACCACCAATCCACACCACAACACAAATGACGCAACAAATGAAACACAACATACCACATTCAACAATGGAATGAGCGAGATGAAAGCCTACCAAGCAATAAGGAAAGAGAGAGTAGGCTAGAGGGAAAGAAGGAGAAGGAGAGAGAGCAGAGGAGAGAAACGAGAGAAGGAAGAGAAGACATGAGAGAGAGAGGGATGACGAGGAGAGAGAGGAGGAGGAAGAGAGAGGGAGAGATGAAGAGGGAGAGGAGGAGAGGAGAGTGAGAGGGAGAAGAGAGGAGAGAGGAGGAGAGAGAGAGAGAGAGAGAGAGAGAGTAACAGATCTTGGGAGAAAGGGTGGAGAAGGGGGCTGAGAGAGAAGGGAGAGGGGATGGAGAAAGGAGAGGAAGGGAGTGGGCAGGAGAAATGAAAACAAATATGAAAACAAATGAAAATCGTTATCACATTCACCGGCTCAAGACCAACATGAAGCCCAAAACTGTGGGATTCAAGGCCAATCTGAGGACAAGGAGAAGAAACTGCTGGAGGAGGAGGAGGAGGAGGAGGAGAAGAAAAAGAAACACCAGGAGGAGGAGGAGGAGGAGGAGGAGGAGGAGAATAAAAGCGTTCTTACTCCTGCAATGAAGAAACCGCCTCGCAATGCAGTATTAAGAATGAAAGTAAACAACACACACACACACACACACACACACACCACACACACACACACACACACACTTACAGTACTACGTTTTTTACAGTACGTAGCTATACCACCTCATATCATGTACTATACGCGACCGGAACATGATTGAAATGGGGAGCAAATAGGTAAAATGACGAATTAAGAAACCGCAAGATGGTCGAAATGAGAGGGAGAGGAAGAGGGAAGGAAAGAGAGGGAGAGAAGTAAAATAAGATGGTTTTACTTAATTGCTTGATTTATATGAGATTAAAGAGGTGGAGGAGGAGGAGGAGGAGGAGGAGGAGGAGGAGGAGGAGGAGGAGAGGGAAGACCAAAGGTGGGTTGAAGGGGATGAAGAGGATAAAAGGAGGAATTAAGGGTTGCAGAGGAGGAGGATGACATAGGAAGAACAGATATCATATAAGAAGAACAAAGAAGAGGAGGAGGAGGAGGAGGAGGAGGAGGAGGAGAGGGAGGGGAGGAGGAGGAGGAGGAGCAGGGGGAGGAGGGAGGAGGAGGAAGAGGAGGAGGAGGAGGAGGAGGAGGAGGAGGAGGAGCGAGGCTAAAACAGAGGAAAAGGAGGTAAGGGGAAATGCATGGGATAATAAGATGAAGGATAAGAGGAATGGATAAGAAATGGGGGTCAAGGAGAATGAGGAAAGAAGGGAGAGGATAAGTGGGGTTAAGAGGAGGAGGTTAGAGGTTAGGTTAGGTTAAAGGGGAAGAAGAATGGAGTGCAGGAGGAAGAAGGAATAAAGGAGGGAGGGAGAAGAGTGTGAGAGGAAAACTGAAAAATAAACAGGAGGGAGAGAGAGAGAGAGAGAAGAGAGAGAGAGAGAGAGAGAGGAGAGAGAGGAGAGGAGAGAGAGAAAAGAGGGAGAGAGAGAGGGAGAGGAGAGGAGAGAGGAGAGGAGAGAAGAGGGGAAAGATGAGCAGAGATGAGAGAGGAAAGAAAAAGGAGGCTGACGAGAAAGGGGGAAGAGACGAGAAAGGATGAGAGAGAGAAAAGGAAATGGAGAATTACTAGGGAAAGAAGAGAGCGAGAGACGAGGTGAGAACACTGGGGCGTGAGAGGGAAGGTGCGGAGAGGAAAAGAATAGAGAGAGAGTAAAAAAAATAAAGGAAAAGGTTATAAAAAGGGTTAAAAAAAATGGGGGAAAAGAAATTAGACCTAAAGAGATCGATAAAAAAAGGGGGAAACTATATAAAAAAATACGTTTGCGCTCTGGACTAGACTAGTAATAAAAAACTAGTAAACTAAACTTTTTGACTAAAAGACTAGTAAAACGGCTTTAAATTAGAAGTATGATATATTACTATGCGTGAAAATCGTATATATTCAGTTCCTTCCCTACACTGAGGTGGCAACCCCTGTTTCGCGTCTACATGACTATCATGAACGGTTTCTGAATTATAAACATAATTATTACTATTTCCCGTTCGCTTCCAAATTGTTTCTCAACTAGCAACACTTACCATCAAAAGTTATTGTAAATGGATGGATCTACAATTATATCCCGGGCATTTCCAATTATCTATCAAAAAATATTTTTGGATTTTATCTGGCTGCTCAAAAATAATCCAAAATTGACGACGATCAGGTTTTTGTTATTTTGCCACAAAACTATGAGTCGTAGAAGAAAACTTATCGAAGTAACAAAGGTTCACTTGAGTGTTCTACATGATGCAGTAATCGATTTATCAAAACACCTCATGGTTGTCGAGAAAAGTTAATTTTGTATAAATGTACGAAAGTGCTTATTTCTCGGTTATTTACCAATCAATATTTCTTTGCTTTATGTCAAATGATATCCCTTGATCTACTTCATATTTACTTCTCTATTCATGTTGCACTTATCTGCCATAGTTTTTTAGTTATTGAAAAAAACGTGATTTTCAAAAAAAATCAAGGCAAACCTTGCAACCTTGCAAAATTTGTAATATTTTTTGAAAAATAGATTTGCTTGAAAATTTGTTCCTGGTAGTTTTCGGGCATGCTGAACACGAATATGGAGTCAGTTTTCAGTTACAATGATTAGAAGTCCCTATTTCAGCCAATTTACGATGACATGATACTTCCAGATATTCCTTTGAATTCACAAATTAGACAAAACTTACTAAAGACTTAAAAATTATGATAGGCATTGCTAGATTAATCATTACTTCAAACAACGATAAGTATTAGTATTTTCACTGTAAAGTAATATTATTATTAATCCCTATTTGAGCCACCCACGCAATTGTCAAAGTACTTATAAAAACCTAGGAATACTATAGCAATCCTGTGGGACTTCTAATGCCCTCCCATGACTTCTGTAGGATGCGTGAAGGAGCGGGGAAGCCCGTGAAGGACTCTGAAGAATTGTATACAAAGCAAAGGATACTTTAAAAAAATTGTCTTCCTCCTTCCATTTCCTCTAATCCTTCCTCCTCCTCCTCCTCCTCTCCTCCCTTCCTTGTCCCACCTCCTTCCTTCTCCTCTCCCTCTCCCCTCCTTCCTCCTCCTCGTCCCTCCTTCCCCTCCCCCCCCTTGCTCCTCCTCTCCCCTTCTTCCTCCTTCCCCTCCCGCCTTCTTCCTCCGCCTATCGTATTTATATGATAATTATAAATGATCATATATCAGATCACGCTAGACAGCCGCGGCACGCACCGCATGGGAGAGGTCGGACACCCACTAGTAAGGCTAAGGATAATTCAAACTTGCTCGAATTATGGAAAGTTATTGAAAAATTTGAACTGGCCTGAAACAGATCGAATTATCCAAAGTTTCAATTATACGGGTTCGATTTAGAGAGGGTTTACTGTACTGGCTATGAGACGAAGATATCAGTACGAAGATATAGGACTCAGTCGTCACGTAGTTAGTGCGGAGTCAAACGGAGCTTTAAAAGGAGGCTGGATAAATTCATGGATGGGGATGAAAGGTGGATGTAGGTAGTGTTAAGTAACAGGAACTACCACGTGTAGGTCTCGCGGCCT
>JACEEZ010025630.1:12500-17500 GCA_016584305.1 Chionoecetes opilio | reverse complement strand
AATAAATTGGAAAAACGAATGTTGAGCAAGTAAATGAAAAAACAGACACATAACAAGTGTGAAAACGATAGGGAAGATTGAAGAAGAACCAATAAACATGTAGTGAGAGATGGAGAGGAGAAAAGAGGAAATACTTGTGGCGAGTAAGAAGATACTTGTGGAAAGAAAAAATGAAAGAAAAACTCTTATGATTACGAAACACTAAGACACTTCAATGCTTATATTTTACCTTTTTAATTCCTTGATGTATTTCTTCACTCTTTCAAAAACTTCAAACCAACAACTTTCAAGATCACTTAAAACACCAAATGACGTCACCACTCAACATTTGTATTCCTATGTATTCCTTTACCTTTTCCGTCTCTCTCTCTCTCTCTCTCTCTCTCTCTCTCTCTCTCTCTCTCTCTAAACGGAGCTGACCCTTGGAAACTGACCTCATAAACAATACTAACATACCAATCCATTTCTTGATCTCCTTTTCGAAAATCAATACAGAAAAACAAAACAAAAACAGAATGAGAGGACGACAGACTAACATGAACGAGAGAGAGAGAGAGAGAGAGAGAGAGAGAAAAGAGAGAGAGAGAGAGAGAGAGAGAGAGAGAGAGAGAGGTCGTGTAGCAAGTTATCGGTTCCATTACAGTGTTTACGGGTATTGTCGCCCCGCCGGAGTGGCCACAAGTCGTGTCTCGCCAAGGTTCCTCCGAGGGGCGACAGCTGCCTTAGAAAAAAAAATAATAATAAAAAACAGAAAGAGAGAGAGAGAGTCATTACGGATATATGAGTGTCTGATATATATTTCTTTTCCTCTTCCTATATTCCTTCACCTACTACTACTACTACTACTACTACTACTACTACTACTACTATCCCCTATTACTACTACTACTACTACTACTACTACTATACTACTACTATCTACTACTACTACTACTCCACCTATTACTACTACTACTACTACTACTACTACTTTTACTACTACTACTACTACTACCACTACTACTACTTTCACTACTACTACTACTACTACTACTACACCTACTACTACTACTCCACCTACTACTACTACTACTACTACTACTACTACTACTACTACTACTACTACTCACCTACTACTACTACTACTACTACACTATACTACTTACTACTACTACTACTACTCCACTACTACTCTACTATACTACTACTACTACTACTAACTACTACTACTTCTACTACTACTACTACTACTACTACTACTACTACCACACTACTACTACTCCACTACTATCTACTACTACTACTACTACTACTACTACTACTACTACTACTACTACTACTAACCTACTACTACTAACTACTACTACTACAACTACTACTACTACTACTACTCCACCTACTACTACTACTACTACTACTACTACTACTACTACTCTACTACTACTATCTCTACCTTACCTACTTACTACTATACTACTACACTCCACACTACTACTACTTTACTACTACTACTACAAACTATACTACTACTACTCCACCTACTACTACTTACTACTACTACTACTATACTACTACTACTACTACTACTCCACCATCTACTACTAACTACTATACTACTACTACTACTACTACTCACTACTACTACTACTCCACCTATTCTACTACTACTTACACTACTACCTATACTACTACTACTACTACTACTACTACTACACTACCACACACTATTACTACTACTACATTACTACTACTACTATACTACTACTACTACTCTACTACTACTACTACTACTACTCCACCTATACTACAAACTACTTACTAATTTACTACCTACTACTAACTACTACTACTACTCACTACTACTACTACTACTCTACTACTACTACTACTATACTACTACTACACTACTACTACTCACCACTACTACTACTACTACTACTACTACTACTACTACTACTACTACTACTACTTCCACCTATCTACTTACTACTACAAACTACTACTACTACTACTACACTACTACTACACTACTACACTACTACTACTATCTAACTACTACTACTTACTATACTACTACTACTACTACTACTCACTATACTATCACTACTTACTACTACTACTACTACTACCTACTACTACTCACCTACTACTACTACTACTAACTACTACTACTACTACCACCACTCTATTACTACTACTACTACTACTACTACTTACTACTACTACTACTACTACTACTACACTACTAACTACTACTACTACTATACTACTACTACTACTACTACTAACATACTACTACTACTACCACACTATACTACCCCCTACTACTACTACTACTACTACTACTACTACTACTACACTACTCTACCTACTACTACTACTCACTACTACTACACTACTACTACTACTACTACTACTACTACTACTATTACACTCCCTACTACTACTATACACTACATACTACTACTACTACCTACTACTACTACTCCACCTTATACTACTATACTACTACTACTACTTACTACTACTACTAACTCTACTATTACTCTACTACTAACTATACTACTACTACCACCTACTCTACTCACTACTACTACAAACTACTACTATACTACTACCACTACTACTTACTCCCCCCTACTATACTATACTACTACTACTCCCTACTACTACTACTACTACTCCTACTAACTACTCACTACTACTACTACTACTACTACTACTACTACCACTACTACTACTTACTCACCTACTACTACTACTACTAACTACTACTATATACTACACTACTACTATTTACTACATACTACTCCACCTATACTCTACTACTACTACTACTACTACTACTACTACTACTACTACTACCTACTACTACTACTACTACTACTACTACTACTACTACCACTACTACTACTCCACCACTACTACTACTACTACTACTACACTACTATACTCCTACTACTACTACTCACCTACTACTACTACTACCTATACTACTACCTACTACTACTACTAACTACCTACTTACTACTACTACTACTTACTACACTACTACTACTACTACTACTACTACTATACTACTACCTACTACTACTTACTACTACCTACTACTACTACTACTACTACCACTATATACTCCACCTACTACTACTACTACTACTACTTACTTACTACTACTACTACATACTACTACTCACCTACTACTACTACTACTACTACTACTACTACTACTACCACTACTACTACCCCTCTACTACTACTACTACTACCACTACTACTACTACTACTACCACTACTACTACTACTCACCACTACTACTACTACTACTACCTACTACTACTACTACTACTACCACTACTACTACCCTACTACTACTTACTCCACCTATTTACTACTACTACTACTACTACTACTACCACTACTACTACAAACTACTACTACTACTATACTACTACTACTACCACTACTACTACTCCCCTACTACTATACTACTACTACTACTACTACTACTACTACTCCACTACTACTACTACTACTAACATTACTACTTACTACTATACTACTACTACTACTACTACTCACTACTACTACTCCACCTATACTACTACTACTACTACTACTACTACTCCACTACTACTACTCCACTACTCTACTACTACTACAAACTACTATACTCCCCTACTCTACACCTACTACTACTACTACTAACTACCTACTACTACTACTACTCCACTACTACTACTATACTACTCTACTACTATACCACTACTACTACTCCACTACTAAACTACCAACTACTACTAACTAACATAATACTACTACTACTACTACTACTTACTACTCCACTCTACTACTACTACCTACTAATATACTACTACTACTACTAACTACTCCTACTACTACTCCACTACTACTACTACTATACTACTACTACTACTAACTACTACTACCCATACTACTACTCCACCTACTACTACTACTACTACTACTACCACTACTACTACTACTCCACCATTACTACTTACTACTTACTAACTACTACTACTTACTACTACTACTACCACCAAACTACTACTCACACCTATTACTACTACTACTTAAACTACTACTACTACCACTACTACTACTCCCTAATACTACATCCACTACTCTAAAACCTACTACTACTACTACTACTACTACTACTACTAACTACTACATCCACCTATACTACTACTACTACTACCTACTACTACTAACTATACTACCATACTACTACTCCACTACTACTACTACTAACTACTACTACACTACTCTACTCCACCTACTACTACTACTACTACTACTACTACTACTACTACCACTACTTACTACTCACCTACTATACTACTACTACTACTACAAACACTACCACTAACTACTACTACTACTACCACTACTACTACTCCACCAAAACTACTACTACTACTACTACTACTACTACTACTACCACTACTACTACTACTACTAACTAACTACTACTCCACCTACTATACTACTACTACCTACTACTAACTACTCCACCTTACTACTTATACTACTCCCCTACTACTACTACTACTACTAACTACAACTACTACTACTCCACTACTACTACTACTACTCCCCTACTACTACTACCTACTACTACACACTACTACTACTACTACTACTAACTTACTACTACTACTACTACCACTACCACTACTACTCCACCTACTCTACTACTACTACTACTACTATACTACTTACTAATACCACTAACTACTACTACCTACTACTACTACTACTACTACTACTACTACTACTACTCACTACTACTACTACCACTACTACTAACTACTATACTAATACCACTACTACTACTCCACTACTACTACTACTACTATTTACTACTAACTACTACTACTACCATTCTATCTACTACTACTACTACTACTACTACTACTACTACTATCACTCACTACTACTACTCCCTACTACTACTACTACTACTACTACTCCACCTACTACTACTACTACTA
>JACEEZ010025630.1:0-2500 GCA_016584305.1 Chionoecetes opilio | reverse complement strand
AAAAGGGGAAAGGGAGGGAGAGAGAGAGGGAAGAAGGGAGAGAGGGAGAGAGAGAGGGAAGAAGGGAAGGAGGGAGAGAGGGAGTAAATTATGGAGTGAAAGTAAGGAGATAAAAATTGGGGAGGGAGGAATGAATGTGTCCAAGTGAGTGTGAAAAGAGAAAACATGTCATTTTCATAAGCTTTGTTACGGACGTTTCGCTGCAACACTAAAATTTCTCGCTTGTATGACGACTACTTGTGAGTGACTTTGTGAGGCTGGAGAGCGGCGGAGGAGGGATGCAGGAGGAAGAGGAGGAGGAGGAAGTACAAGAATGAAGGTGATAGTATAAGAGGAATAAGAAAGAAAAAGCATAAAGAAGAAGAAAAAAGAATTATAAAAGGCAGAAAGAAGCAGCAGAAAGTAGAAGAAAGAAGTAAAATAGGCAGAAAAAAGTAGCAAGTAAAAAAAAGGGTCTAAAAAGAAGCAGGTAAAAGAAAAAGAAGCAGAGAAAGAATTTAAAAAGGCAGAAAGAAGAAGAAAGAAGAAAAAAAGAAGATAGAAGCAGAAAAAAAAAAGATAGAAGCAGAAAGAAAAACAGAAGATAAAAGCAGAAAGAAAAACAAGATAGAAGCAGAAAGAAAAAAAGATAGAAGCAGAAAGAAAAACAGAAGATAAAAGCAGAAAGAAAAACAAGATAAAAGCAGAAAGAAAAAAAGATAGAAGCAGATAGAAAAAGATAAAAGCAGAAAGAAAAAAAGATAGAAGCAGAAAGAAAAAAAGATAAGCAAAAAGAAAAAAGATAGAAGCAGAAAGAAAAAAAGATAGAAGCTGAAAGAAAAAAAGATAGAAGCAGAAAGAAAAAAGATAGAAGCAAAAAGAAAAAGATAGAAGCAGAAAGAAAAAAAGAAGATAAAAGCAGAAAGGAAAAAAGATAGTAGCAGAACGAAAAAAAGATAGAAGCAGCAAGAAAAAAAGAAGCAGAAAGAAAAAAAAATAGAACAGAAAGAAAAAAGATAGAAGCAGAAGAAAAAAAGATAAAGCAGAAGAAAAAGATAGAGCGAAAAAAAAGATAAACAGAAAGAAAAAAAGATAGAAGCAGAAAGAAAAAAGAAAGCAGAAAAAAAGATAGAAGCAGAAAAAAAAAAAAAGTAAAGCAAAGAAAAAAAAAGGCAGAAAAAAAAAAGTGAAGAAAGAAAAAAAGAAAATAAAGCGAAAAAAAAAGATAGAACAAAAGAAAAAAGAAAAGCGAAAAAAAAAAAAGAAAAAAAAACGAAAAAAAAAAGATAGAAGCAGAAAAAAAAAAGATAAAGCAAAAGAAAAAAGATAGAACAAAAGAAAAAAAAGATAAAGCAGAAGAAAAAAAAGAAGAAGGAAAAAAAAAAAAAAGATAGAACAGAAGAAAAATTAGAACAGAAAAAAAAAGTAAAGCAGAAAAAAAAAAAAATAGAAGCAGAAAAAAAAAAAGATATGCAGAAGAAAAAAGATAACAAGAAAAAAAAAAATGGAAAGAAGAAAAAAGAAGCAGAAAAAAAAAGATAGGAAAAGAAAAAAAGATAAAGCAGAAAAAAAAAAGTAGAAGCAAAAAAAAAAAGAAAAGCAGAAAGAAAAAAAAAAACAAAGAAAAAAATTTAAAAAAAAGAAAAAAAAAAGAAAAAACAAAAGAAAAAAAAATTGAAGCAGAAAGAAAAAAAATAAAAAGAAAAAAAAAGATAAAGCGAAAGAAAAAAAATAGAACAAAAAGAAAAAAATAAAGCGAAAGAAAAAAAGATAAAAGCGAAAGAAAAAAAGAAAAAGAGCAGAAAAAAAAAGAAAATAAAAGCAAAAAAAAAAAAAGGGCAAAGAAAAAAGAAAAGAGAAGAAAAAAAAAAATAAAACAAAGAAAAAAAGATAAAAAGCAAAAAGAAAAAAGAAACAAAAGAAAAAAAAATTTAAAACAGAAAGAAAAAAAAAAAAAAAGAAAAAAAAAAAGATAAAGCAGAAAAAAAAAGATAAAGCAAAAAAAAAAGATAGAAACAGAAAAAAAAGATAAAGCAGAAAGAAAAAAAAAAAAGAACAGAAAAAAAAAAAAAGAAGAAAAAAACGAAAGAAAAAAGATAGAACGAAAGAAAAAAAAATAGAAGCAGAAAAAAAAAATAAAGCAGAAAAAAAAAAAAAGGGAGAAAAAGGGAAAAAAATAGACAAAAAAAAAACCCAAAAAAAAAAGAAAAAAATAAAAAAAAAAAAAAACGCAAGAAAAAAGGGGAAGCAGAGGAAACCCCCAAAAAGGGGGGAAAGTAAAACCCCCAAAAAAAAAGGCGGGTTTTTGGCCCGGGGGAAAAAGGGGTTGGGACACCCCAGAGGTGCGCGCAAGGGGGAACAAAAAAAAGGTGAAAAGAAAGAAGGGTTTTTTTTTCATAAAAAAAAAATTTTTTGAACAAAAAAAAATCCCAAAAAAAAAAAAAATTTAAAAAAGGGAAAAAAAAAAGAAGAAAGCCCAAAAAAAAAAAAAAAAGGGTTAAAAACCCCCCCCGGGGCGGGT
>JACEEZ010025629.1:53822-64583 GCA_016584305.1 Chionoecetes opilio | reverse complement strand
GTTTTTTCTATACGCAGGGTTCACTTCATTTCCGGCCATTTCGGCGGGGGGGTGGGTGGGGGGGGAGGGTTCTATTTCCTACCTTTTCTCTCTTATCACTGTAGGTAGTGCATTTAAAGAAAAACAGCCTTGAAGGACCTATGGGTCTGGGGTTTGTTTTTCCTTTTTCCTTTAAAAACCTTTGTAAACACTGATCTTTCTCACTCCTATAATTTTTGAAGAAAATTCGTATTCCAGAAAAAAAAGCAGTAAAGAGCGATAATTAGATCAGAACGGGAAAATCAAGTAATTTCATTTTAATTACTTTTTATATTAAGCTAACAAAAAGGCTAAAAAATGGGCCCAAAAAAATTGTCTCCCTTATGCCTCACCCTTAAAAATCGTTACTTTATATTTTCGGGAAAACAACGAAAAATCCCCTTTTTAAAATAATATTCGTCAAAAATACGTGGGATCAAAAATTTGTCTTATATTTGCCCTTCACTTATAGCTTAAAAATCTATTTTCAGGGCACCGCATTATACAATCTATATTTATTGTCTATCTATCTTCTATTATTCACCTCTCTATATTCTTCTATTTTTCATTATACTATATATATATTTTTTTACTACATCTAATATTCATCTACTAATCTATATATAAATATATACTATTATCAAATTTTTTACTATCTATATTACTGCTATCCAAATAATAAAACACAAAATGATGATGTTTTCCCTTAAAACGGTTTATATCCCCGCCGCCAATAAAGAGCCGCTTTTCCCGAGACACGACGAGGCGTGATCAAAATGCAGAGGGGGCCCAAAGTGATTCCATACCCCCCCGCCGCCTCCACCCTTGCTAGACGGGCGGCGGCGGGGGCTGGGCGGGTGGTGGGTGATGGGTAAGGGGGGGGGGTTTGGGGGGCTTGGGGGGGGGGTTCTGGCGGCAAAGGGCCCGAGAAGCAGTTTAATAGTGGACAGTTACCTCCCTTTTACTGGGGGGCCGCTGGGGGCGGGGGAGGGGGGGGGGGCAGGGAAAACGCGAAAATTTTCTTTAATATTCCTGTGCAGTTAATCCCTTAGGCCCGAAAAGTATTTCCATTGTACCTTGGTTTTCCATTAGACGATTTTTAGTGAAAAAAGCAATATTTATAGATATGACCTGTTTTTCTATCCTTATCCACTAAAAAAATTTTATATATTTTGTTTATTTTTAATTTTTGGCTAACAACAGACGATTTTAATGTATGCAAAGGAAAGAATCGGCGTGAAGGGGTTTTTTGTTTTTTAAGCTGCGAAAGTATACGGGCGAGGCGAAGGTTTTTAGCATTTCTCATGTTGTTTTCTGTCTCTTTTCTTCTTTTTTCTGTTTTATTTAAAGATTTTCCGCGTTTGCTTTCTTTCCTTTTTGTTGTGTCTTTCCCCCACTTTTTATATTATTTTTTTTTATATAAGTTCGCATTTGAAAAAAAAAAAACTTACATTTTTTACATTTCAACAATTTTTTTATTTCCCCCAACGAAATTGGAGGGAGGTTTGTTTTTTCACCCCGTTGTCTGACGTTTTTTTTTTGTTTGTTTTTTTTTTGGTTTTTTGGTTTGGAAGTGTTAAATTTTTCTTCGAAAATTTTCCCCAAATGGTTCCCAAAAAGGGATCCAATTTTTTGGGGAAAAGGGAAACTAAATTAATGTTTTTTGTTTTTTAAAAACCAAACTTTTTAGGGAAAATTAAAAAAATTTTTTAGATTCCCGGGTTTTTTAAAGAAACCGGGGAAATTAACCCCAAATTTGGTATAAAATTATTTTCTTTTTGGGGGAAAAACAAAAATTTTTTTTTTAAAAATTCAAAAAAGGGGGCCCGGGGAAAATTTAAAAAATTTTTGGGGCCGACTATCCTTTTTCCTTTTGATGAACCCCCCCTATTTTTAATTTGGGCCTTTTGGCTTTTTTGTTAAAAACTTTTTTTTTTTCGTTTTTCCCTTTCCAAACAACCAATTTGGGTCATTCTTATTTTCTTTTTTAAACCCTAACCCCTGCCCGTTTTTTTTTTCTTTCTGGGGCCTCTTTTTAAAATTCTTCTTTAAAATTTCCCTTTCCCCCCTTCCCTTTTTTATTTTTTATTTCCAATTTCTTTTTTCCCCTTTTCCCCTTGCCCCTTTTCCCTCTTTCTCCCCCCCCCTTTCCTTTTTTCGGAAATTTTTCATTTTATATTTTTTTTTTACCCCCCCTCGCTTAGTGTTTTTTTTTTCTCTTTTCCCTTTTCCCCTTTTCTTTTACCTTTAAAAACCCCTCCTTCCCCTCGTCCCTTCCTTTTTTTTTTATTTCCAATCAATTTTTCAATTCACCCGCCCTTTTCCCTTCTCCTTTTAACACCCCCCCCCGCAGTACCCAAACACGAAACCCCAAAACCTCGAAATTTTTTTTTTTAACCCAAAAACAAGCAAATCACCACCCCGAATTTTTAAACCGCCACCCAACCCCCCCCCCCCCCTCCTCCGCCCTCAACCACCCCCCTTCCCCTCAAAACCCCAACCCCAACACACACCCCAAGCCCTCACACCCACCCCACCCCAACGCCCCCCAAAACCAACACAGCACCCCCCCCAAACCCAAAACCCCACACAAACACCCCGAAAAACCCTCACACCCACCCACGCAAGCCCACCCCAAAAACCACGAACCCCCCACCCAAACAAAAACCCCCCCCGCCCCCTCACACACACACCAAACCCTTTCACCCCCAAAACAAACACCCCAAGCCCTCACAACCCCCCAAGCCTTCACACACCCAAACCCAACCCAAAACCCCACACCACCACCCCAAAAGCCCTCACCCCAAAAACAAAACCCCAAGCCCTCACACACACACACACCAAAAGCCCCCCCTTACAACCACACCCCGAAACCCACACAAAAAAAGCCCCCACAAAACACACCCAAGCCCAAAATACACACAACACAAAAAAACCCCCCAAAAACCCCCCAAAACCCCAACCCCCCACAAACACCAAGCCCTCAAACACCCAAACACCAAGCCCTCACACCACAAAAACGCAACCCTCACACAACACCCCCAAGCCCTCCCCACACACAAAAAAAAGTCCAAAAATAACACAACCCCAACACAAACCCCAAGCCCTCAACCCAAACACGAAAGGGCCCCTTTCACACACACAAAACCGCCAAAGCCCCTCCCACAAAACACCCACACCAAACACGAAAACCCCCAAACACACACAAACCCCGAAAACCCCCAACACACAAACACGCAAGCCCTAAAAACACACAAACCAGCAAGCCCTCACCCCACCACAAAAAACCGAAAAACCCTCCCCACACAAACAAAAAAGCCCTCCCCAACCAAACCCAAAAAGCCCTCACACAAAACCAAAAAAACCCAAAAAGCCCTCACAAAACACACAACACACCCCACCAAAGCCCTCCACACCCAAACCCGCAAGCCCTCACACACACAAACCCCAAAACCCCAACCCTCACACACACAAACACGCAACCCTCACACCCACACAAAAAAAAAAAAAACCGCAAGCCCCCACCCCAAACCCCAAAAAAAACCCCAACCCCCCAAAAAAAAAAAACCCCCCCCCCTAAAAACAACACAAACACCAAGCCCTCACACACACAAAACCACCCCCCCCAAAGCCCTCCACACAAACACGCAAGCCCTCACCACCACACACACGCGCCCCCCACCACCAACCCCACCACACACGCCCCTAAACCCCAAAACCAACACACACACCAAAAAAACCAGGGCGAAGCCCTCCAAAAAAACCCCCAAGCCCCAACACACAAAAACCCCACCAACCCTCACACACCAACACGCAACCCCAAACAAACAACCCCTAAAGGGCCCTCCCCCCAACACACACAAAAACACGCAAGCCCTCCCCCCCCAACCCACCCCAAACCCCCTTCACAAACAAAAAAAAACAAAGCCCTCAAAACACAAACCCCCAAGCCCAAAACACACAGAAAACACCCCAACCCCCTCACACACCCAAACCGAAAACCCCCTAAACACACCACACAGAAAACCCCTTTCACAAACAAAAACAAAAAACACGCAAGCCCTTCACACACACACCCACACACAACCCCTTTCCCCAAAACACAAACAAAAAACCCAACCCCCCTCACACAAAACACCCCCCAACCCCCTCACACACACACACACAACCCCAACCCACCCAAACAAACACGCAAAGCCCTCACACAAAAACCCCAAAAAAAGCCCTCACCCCAACAACACACCAAGCCCCCAAACAAACTGCCCTCACCCCCAAACACCAACCACCAACCCACACACCACACACACCAACACCCTCACACAAAATACCCCAACGAAAAGCCCTCAAAAACACGCAACCCCTCACACACACACACACACACAACAAAAATAAAAAACCACAAGGCCCCTCACCAAAACCCCAAAAACAAAAACCCAAAACCCTACACAACCACACCAAGCCCTCACACCCAACACCCCCAAAACCCAACCAAAAACCGCAACCCCAACCACCCACACAAAAAAAGGCCTCCACAAAACACACCAAACAAACCCCACACACAAAAACAAAACCCCTTTCCCCCTACACACCCAACCCCTCACAACACCCAAAGCCTCACACCACACCAAGGCCCCCCACACACACACCACACAACCCCCAAAACACAAACAACCCCACCACCCCCAAAACCACACACCCCCAAGCCCAAAAAAACCCCACACAAAAAAACCACCCCACACACACACCAAACCCCACACCCCAAAAAGGAAAACACACAATGAAGCCTTCACCACCCCACCAGCCCTCCACACACACAAAAGGGCAACCAGCCCCCCCCCACAAACACAAAACCCACCAAACCCCGCAAACCCTAACACACCCACACCCCGAACCCCCTCACCCAACACACAAAACAACGCAAGCCCCCCCCCCACACCACCCCCAAACCAAAAGAAAAAAAACCAAACCAAAACCCATCAAAACACACCCCCCAACCAAAAAATCACACCCCAAAGGCTTTAAACCCCAACCCCCCGCAAGCCATCACCCCAACACAACCCCAAGCCCCCCCAATACCACAAACCGCAAAAGCCCCAAAACACAAAACAAAAAGGGCAAGCCCCCCAACACCAAGCCCTCAAACACCCCACACACACACACACACACGCAACCCCAACACAAAACCACCACACACGCAAGCCCTCCACACACACACGCAAGCTCTCCACACAAGCCCTCACCCCACACAGACACACACACCCCCACACACACACACCCCAAAAACCACACACACACCACACACACACAAAACCACACCACACACACACCCCGCTAGCCCCCCCAACCCCCACACCAACCCTTAAAACACCCCGAAACCCCCCTCACACACACACACACCCCCCAACCCCCTTCACATACACACCCCCCACAGCCCAACAAAACACCCCCCTCAAAACCACCCCCCCAACAAGCCTCTCACACACCACACACACACACAAAACCACACACACGAAAAACCCTCCCCACAAAACCCAAAAAACACAAACAAAAACCCAAAACCCACAAAACCCCAACCCCCCTCACGGGACCCCACGAAAGCCATCACACACACAAAAACACCCCCGGCCCCCTAAACCCACCATACCAACCCCTCACACCCACACACACACACACACACCCCCAACCCCAGCCCTAAACCAAACACACCACCCGCAAGCTCTCACAAAACACACCCCCAAGCCATCAAAACACCCAAAAACACACCAACCCCCTCACACACAAAACCAAAACCACGTAAAGGGCCCTCACCACACACACAACACCACCCCCCCACACAACACACAAAACACAAACCCCACACACAAAACACACACAACAAAAACCTTCACCACACACACACTCAACCATCACACACAAAGCCCTCACACACACACAACCCCTTTTCACACAAAACACACACACACACCCCAAAAGAAAACCCCTCACACAAAAGCTCTCACACACAAAACACAAAACCAACCCCTTTTAACAACACACCCCACCCACACACACCCACACAAAAACACCACACACACACACACACACACACACACACAAAAACACACACACACACAAGCCGAACACACCCCCACACCCCACGAAACCCTAACAAAAACACTCACACACACACTACGCTTTTCACACACAAAACACAACACACCAAGCCCTCAAACACAAACACACACACCACCACACACACACACAAAAACACCACACCACCCCCACAGTTGATTTTGGGCATAAATCTTTAAATTTTTCCAAACTCCCCCCTCATTCGGTCCCCTATCCTTCTATCTGTAACTTCACTTAAGTTTCCTTTTCAAACCGTTTTTTTGGGCGGGCTACTGTAGAGTACTTTGGTTCTTTTTTTCTTTTAAAATTCCCCCCTTTTTCCCCCAAAAAAAATTTGGTGTTGCTAGGGCCCTTTTCTTCACCCACTCTTTTTTCCTATTTAACTTTTTTCTCATTACCTAACTTCTTATCTTTCTATAATTTTGTTTGGGGGGAAAAGGAAAACCCTTTTTTTGGTTCAATGCCTAAAAAAACCCCTTTTTCATACCCTATCTACTCGCCCAAAAATACCAGTTTAACTATCCCTTCTTCTTCAATGACACTCAATATCCCTTCTTCTACTAAACCTTTTTTGGGACTGTTTTTAACTAAAAATCTGAACTGGAAAGTTCACATCTCATCCCCTCCCTTAAAACAGCCTTTAAAAGTTGGGTTCCTGGGGGTCTGCGCCCATTTTTTTTTTTTTTTATTTTTTTATTTTATTTTTTTTTTTTTTTTTTTTTTTTTTTTTTTTTTTTTTTTTTTTTTTTTTTTTTTTTTTTTTTTTTTTTTTTTTTTTTTTTTTTTTTTTTTTTTTTTTTTTTTTTTACAATGTCCCCTATAGCCCCCCTGTGGGCCCAGGGGTTGACCCAGGGCTGGGAGGGTGGCTTGGGGGTTTCCCTTGGGGTCTGAGGGTTGGTCCTCGCCCGGGGGGGGCAACCCAGGATTCTTATATTTGACGCCTGGTTAGAGGCCTCGCCCCCTTTGGTTTCCTCCTTTCCCACCCCCCCAATCGAAGGTTGGGTTGGGGCAAAAAGTGGGTGTTTTTAGGCACTCGACGGCCCCCAGAAAGGTTTTGGTTTTTTCTTGGGGGATCAAAATCGGGTCATTTGAGAAGCCAGTCGGAACGCAAAACCACTCCGCAAACCGCCCCCAACATTCTTTTTGGGCTCTGTCCAGGGGCCTTATCCGCCCCTTTGGAGAAGTCTCACAATGTTTGGGGGAGGATCCATTTCATACAGCTCCCCCCAAACGGGGTTGAGTAAAAAGTTTTTTGGTCTCTCAACTCCTCCCCCTTGCTAAACTGTCTTAAATCTTTAATCACCGCCCCCCAATATTGTTTTCTCTTGCTATTTTCAAACCTTTATTTTATCCCTCACTCTCCTTTCGGAACTTCCCAACTAAAATCCCTCCCTCCTTCCCGCGGCCCCCTCCCAAAAGACTCACTCATTCTAATCCCTATTCTGTCCATCTTCCAATGCAAATTTAAAATCGGGTATTTTTAAACCCCTTTTCATCCCTTTCACTGGTAAAATTTCGGGAAACTCTCTTCCTTTTTCTATTTTTTTCCCCCCCTTTCCCTTTACGCCCTTAAATTATTTTCAAGAGGAAAGAGTGAAAAAAGACACCCCCCCAAAACCAAAATTGGCCCATCCCCTTTCTTTATTTCTCTTACTGTTTTTACGTCCCCACCCACACAATTCACCCCCCCTTTGCCGCCTCCTTCCCGAAAAAACATCCCACAGAAAATTTGTCCCAAACCCTTTTAAAATGTCCCCTTACTTCTCTTTTAAAGAGAAGTTTTCCCCCGGCCGGGCCCCTTTGGTTTTGGTAACTAGATTTCCTCCCCACACCTCTCTCTCACCCCCCACCTCACTTTTCCAAAACCCGACCTCACTCTCACAAAAACCAAAGCCCTCACTTCAAAACCCCAGCCCTCACTCTCACAACCAACCCTACCCCCAAAAACCCCCAGACCTCCTCTCACAAACCACCCCCAAATATTGACATTTCCTTTTTAAAACATATTAAATATATTTACCCCCCCTTTTCATAAAAAATATCCAAAAACAAAAAAAATAAATAAAATTATCCCCCCTTTTGATTTTTAAAAACATAAATTTTTACATCACACACACCATCACCCCTTACACGCCAGTCAAACGTAAAAAACCACACACCAGGCTACACGCCCCCCAACCAACCACCCTCCCTGCTCACAACCATCGGGTTTTACACAAAAAAGTAAACCACGTACAAAAACCAAAACCCCGGGCTACACGCCCCCCAAACCCCCAGCGGGTTTCCCTCAGCCATACCCCTCCGACACACACACACCTTACACCATCAGCAATCATACCCAAGTCAATCCCCAACTAAAGCACCCCCAACACCCCAATTTACTTCCCTTATACCACCCCCCGGGAAAACAAACGTGGTATCCACGGACCCTTCCCCGCCAGTAAGCTGTCCCCCCGAAAAGAGACCCTGCCCCCACTTTCTTTTCCACCCCCTCATAAAACTTTGCTGGGCTTTTAATATACGGGAAAAACAAACAAATGACTCCACAGAAAATGTTTTTAGGGGTACAAAGGGGTCCCCACTGTCCTCATTAAAAGCGCGGGCCCAACAAAGGGGGTTTTGTTTTTAACCTCTTTTTGTTGGGGGCCTGGGCCAGCCCCTTTGTGTTTGTTAAAAAAAAAAAAAAAAGGGAAAAAAAAAAAAATAAAAATAATACATTTTATTATATATATATTATATTTAAAATATTAAAATTTACTATATTTTAAAATTTTAAAAAATAAACTATAAAAAAATAAAAAATACAATATATTATATATTATATAAAATATTATATATATATATATATATAGATATATATATATATATTAAAATTTTTAAAAATATATATGATTTATTAAAATTTTATATAAAAGGATTGGGACAAAATTCATTTTTTTCCCGCGTATGGGGTTGTAATGGTCAAGAGGGCCCGGGGGGCAGAGTAGCCCCCCCCCCCCTTTGGAGGAAAAAAATGGGGTGACGAGGGGGTTGCCACCCCCCGCCAGATAGTTTCACCCATAAAAAAAAGGGCCCGTGACCTTGCTTCGCCCCCACCCCAAAACCCTTCCACTGGGTATAATGTTTTTGTGGGGAAGCCCCTGTGACGGCTTTTGGGTTTCCCAAGTGGGAGGCTGTGGGGGGTCCCCTTCCCCCTTGATCCCAAAGGGTATTGTGAGATCTTGGAAGTTTTTTTAATCATTATTATTTTCCCGGGGATGTGGGGTTTGGGCCCCTTATTTTACGGGAAAGTGAGAGTGGGAGGGAAGTAGGTGTAAGGCTAAAGTAGAAAGGCGTTTTTTTGTTTGGGGGATGAAAACCCCTTTCGTAGAAGCGTTTGTGTGTTTAAATAGAGACTAAAGTGGGGGTATTTCTTGTTTTTTATGGTATGACCCCCTCAGAAAGAAGTCCCTTTAAAGGGTTTTTTGGGGTTTTTAAAGCTGGAATTTTAAAAGAGAAGAGGGAAAAGTAAAGGATGAGTGGATTTTTTTTAGCGTTCCCCGCGTGGTATCCCTACCCTGCGAGTTTTTTCGGGTAAACCGTGCATTAAAGGGGGTTTTATCTTTTGTTGTACCAAAAAATTGGATTTGGGGAAGCCCTTTTTTTGTAATTTAAAAAAAGATTTGGGATTTTGATCTTTTTTTTAAATACCCTTTAATTTAAAACTTAATTAGACCCCGTGTCCCGGGGGCATGGCCTGGGGCGGCCCCCTTGTGTCCCCGGGCCCCGTGACAATATTAATTTATATTTTTATATATCTTTTATATATATATATATTTTTAAAAATATATATAATTTTATATATAAAATATATATATATTTTATATATTATATATAAATAATAATAATAGCTTTTTAAAAAGGTTCGTTTGGGTTTTTTTTACGTTAGATTTGCGTAATTTTTGGGGTTTTAAGTTTAAACTTAATCCAAATTTTAAGAAAATTGCGTAAGGGTTTAGTTGGTTTTTGTAGAGTTTTTTGGGTTTAAAAAAAAGGAAGGATGGGGAAAAAATTAGGGATAACAAGTTTTGGGGAATAAAACGGTTTTGTTGGAAAAATGTTTTCGAAAGGAACATCTATGATATTTAAAGGGAAAAAGGGATTACCTATTTTTATTGCATTTTATTGCACAACATCCCGTTTTTTAAAAAAGTTTCATTTTTCCCTTCCAGAAATTTCCTCGCCACCCTTAGTATTCCCTCCGCTTTTTTTCCCTAAATTTTACCTGATGGGCCTCATGACATTCTGGTTTGGTTTTCGTAACTTGTGGTTTTAACTTTTAACTTTTTCCCTGATTCATTTAATACATTTTTTTTAAAATGGGGAAAACGTCATGTTTTTTTTTATTTTTTTTTCATTTTCTTTTAAATTTTTAAAAAACTTGATTGAAAAATTGTTTAAAGAAAATTGTTCATTTTGGGTTGCCCCGTATCACTGAAATTTCCCTTGAGCAGATTTTTTCATATTTATTTTTTACCAAAATTCCTCCTCTCTTCTTTCTCTCTCTCCCTCTCCCCTCTTCTCTCTCTTCTCTCTCTCTCCTCTCCCTCTCTCCTCTCTACTCTCTCTTCTCCCCTCTCTCTCTCTTCTTCT
>JACEEZ010025629.1:41322-48822 GCA_016584305.1 Chionoecetes opilio | reverse complement strand
CAAATTGGTCCACATCACGCAGCGGTGGAGAAACGTTAGACAAAGAGAATAGCTCATAAATGATAAACTCATACACCCATACATACACACATACACACATACATTGAAATATATATATATATATATATATATATATATATATATATATATATATATATATAATATATATATATATATATATATATGTATATATATATATATATATATATATATATGTATATATATATATCTATAATAATATAAGCGAAAGTGTGTGTGTGTGTGTGTGTGTCTGTCTGTCTGTCTGTCTGTCCGCGATAGGTGCCGCCCCCAGTGCTCCAATCCCCTCATATGGCACAGTTTTGGAACTAGCTCGACCAGGGGAAGGTTTTAAGCCCACTTATGAGATGATCCGATCTTTTTTTTTTTTTTTTTAGCAGCCTATTAGCGAGAATTGTGAAAAAAAAAGTGGGTTGCGAGAATTGAGGAAACCTTGATGTAGGGTGATGGGTAATGGGTGAGTGAATGGGTGGGGTGATGGGTAATGGGTGTGGGATGATGGGTGACTGAATGGGTGGGGGGTGATGGGTGATGGGTGAGGGAATAGATGGGGGGTGATGGGAAATGGGTGAGTGAATGAGTGTGTGGTGATGGGTAATAGGTGAGTGAATGGGTGGGGGGTGATGGGTAATGGGTGAGTGAATGAGTGGGGGGTGATGGGTAATGGGTGAGTGAATGGGTTGGGGGTGATGTGAATGGGTTGGCGTTAATACATACAATCATGATTTCAGGAAAGCTAGAAGGGGCTATCTGGGCCGAAGGCCCACCAAACACAGGTGGTGGGCCGAAGGCCCACCAATAGCCCTCCGCAGGAGCTAGCCAAAAAGTCCGCCCGGGGGGCGGCTTTGCGGCTAGTATATTATAAAGGTTGCAGGACCATCGCGTGGTAGCGGCAGGCGTACCTTTAACAGGGTGTGCCATGAGTGTGCCGATATGACATTTAGATGAAGAGCCGCGATCACGCTGCCTCACTGCCCTCCCGTGTCCCTCCCTGCCTCCCTGCCCACCCGTGTCCCACCCTCCCTGCCCACCCGTGTCCCCTCCCTGCCTCCTCGGCATGAGGCTCCGGTACAGACTATCTGGTGTTCATGTCTGTTACTCTGAATACTGGATAAATATTTTGATCCATGGATTTGAAAGTATAAAATTTTGAGTTTCAATTTATCTTTTTTTATGGTACGACGTACATGTACGATGTACGATGTTACATGATGTTGATGTTACTATAAATTGAACCTTTAAATGTAAGCAACGTATTTAGTCGAAACTGCCTTTAGAACTGCCTTCTCGGTGTCGTGACGGAGACGGGAGTTTTTTCCGTCTCTTGCCTTGAAAAAAAGACTTGCTTTAGAATCTTGGGCCTTTCACACCCAGGAGTTTGGCTTCCCGGGCAGACATTCAGAGAGAGTTAAAGGCCACAGTGGTTAGCTTAACTAACTCCCTCTATTTCTACACCCCGGCGTTAGTGGGTATTCACATACGAGACATGGCAGTGGCGGTACATGGTCGCTGATAGCTGAGTGGCTGAGCGACTACAATGACGTCACAGCCTCGCCAGCGAATCACAATTGTGTAAAAACAAACGTGCCAGCCAATCAGATTGTGTTTCAAACGTTTCAGCCAATCACAAGGCAGCAGCCGTGGCCTGCATTTTCAAGGTCGTTGTACTTATTTCTATTCTCTAGCTTATTCCTTCCATCATTCCTTCATCCCCTGTGTCACCTCCGTCGCTTCAACACTTGTTTCTACCTCCACATACACGCGGGTAAGACACCGGTGGCTAGTACTTTCTTGTATTCTAGCTATTCATTATTCCTTCCGAGTAGGAGGCCGTCTTCTTCTTCCTCTTGTGACCTCTTTTCGGTAATATATCGCTTCGTAGATATCTTTCTCCTAGTGTTGGCCGAAGCCACCACCCCGGGAGGCGGGTCACAAACCCCCGGCTAAAATCCGGTACCCATTCACTGCTGGGTGGACAAGGGCTCGGGTTTTAAAAAAGGAAAAGTGCAAGACACATACCTTCAGTCTGCCGCGAAGCCGTGCGTGGTGGTGTCTGGCATCGCTAGTCGCTACCCTGAGATGCCGCCGCTCACCACTCTTGGCTCATCACCCCAAAACAAACTCACCACGAGCGCCTGTGTTTGTTATATGGCCTAATTTCGTTTGTATACTTGACCTGTTCAGTTCTTGAGTCAGAAAACATCATATATACTCAATTTATGAGGATTTTTATGTACGTAGCTTTCTTAACACCACCCGATAGGCAGTCGCCGTGTTTTAGCGTGGCGACCGAGATAACAAGGCCTGCTACATCGCCCGTGACGTCACACCATGCAGATCCCACCCGCTCCGCTCCCCGTACAAGTTTACCTACCTAATATAATGTTTATCAGTATAAAAGATATACTGTTATCTTCGGAAATGTTTGTTCTATAATATTATCAAATAAAAAATCGTAAAACACACAAAAGAAATGCCATTATGAGACTTTCAAGAAATATGCATTAACTTAAACTCTTCGCCATTTAATATTTTGCTAGAAAACTCTTTACATGGAGAATATCAATAGAAGCGGAATCGTGTTAGCTTTCCATTGATATATTTTGTTTAGTCATAAATGAATTAGAAGTATGCATAAATTAGCGTTAACTATATATTAAAAATCATGAAATCGGGTAATTTCCTACCTAATATATATTTATCAGTATAAAAGATATACTGTTATCTTTAGAAATGTTTGTTCTATAATATTATCCAATAAAAAACCGTAAAACACACTAAAGAAATGCCATTATGAGACTTTCAAGAAATATGCATTAACTTAAACTCTTCGCCATTTAATATTTTGCGTAAATTTTTTTACATGGAGAACATCAATAGAAGCGGAATTGTGTTAGCTTTCCATTGATATATTTCCTTTTCTGATAAATGAATTAGAACCATACATAAATTAGCGTTAACTAAATAAATAACCTCATCAATCGGGAGAAATTACCCGATTTCATGATGTTATTTACCTAGTTAACGCTAATTTATGCATGCTGCTAATTCATTTATATACACACACACACACACACACACACACACACACACACACACACACACACACACACACACACACACACACACACACACACACACACACACACTGCCTCCATCACCCAATCAGAGACGTCAGTGATTGGCTGAGAAACACGCCACAACACATGATCTGTAATCCCCAGTGGTCCATTGCCCGCCCAATAAGTCTATTTCCCGCCCAATAAGCGTCAGGGTTTAAAGGACAACAAGGACAACGTAATCCTCCTTGGCAGGGTACACTTACGTCGCCACACACAGACTAAGCCCCTTCACGCCCAGAACTTTCCTTTGCTATAAATAATTGTATATTGTCGAGCCATAAAATTACAAATAATAAATTCATATACCAAATTAGTTAGTCGACAAGGATACTAAACAGGTCATATCTATAAAATATTGCTTATAATCACTAAAAATTGTCTCTAATGGTAGCCAAATTACAATGGAAATTACGTTCTGGGCCTCAAGGGGACAAGAATGTTTTGCAGAGGAATTCCTTCGTAGTGTTAGACTGTGTCCGTTTCTGGGCAATTTAGTATCCAGAGCCCCTATATATTTTTCATGAACTTATCATACAAATAAAGAAGTTATGCTATATTTAGGTGAGTGTTTGTCCTCGTTTATATTTAATCGGTGCAAGTATTAACCCCTTGAAGCCCAAAGCGTAATTTCCGTAATAATTTGGCTACCATTCGATGATTTTAGTGAATATAAGCAATGTATGTGACCTGTTTAGTATCTTTGTCCACTAGCTAATTTGGTATATTAAGCTACTTTTCGTAATTTTATGGCTAACAACAGATGATTTCATATAGCAAAGGAAAGATCTGGGCGTGAAGGGGTTAATAGATAGATAGATGGATAGATAGATGCAGGAGTTATTCTTTTACGTGTATGTAATAAGCCTTTTGGACCACCTCGCCCATTAAAACACTTCACAGTATAGTGTTCCGTTATTCATGATTTACTTTTTATGTTATCCTCCTGACATTTAGGCAATGAACGCGGGCGACATTTCCGTAACCTTTCCTGCATACTTCCTCTTCCCTCATGTTTGTGTTCTGTAACTGCCTCTCACCACAACACGTTCTCTCACTGCCTCTCACCACAACACGTTCTCTCACTGCCTCTCACCATAACACGTTCTCTCACTGCCTCTCACCACAACACGTTCTCTCACTGCCTCTCACCACAACACGTTCTCTCACTGCCTCTCACCACAACACGTTCTCTCACTGCCTCTCACCACAACACGTTCTCTCACTGCCTCTCACCACAACACGTTCGGCTGCATTATGAGGTGATAATATAAGATCAAAGAAAGTTTATTGTTATGAAATATAGAATTCCATAAAATAATAAAAATAAACATAAAAGCCTTAATGAAATGAGGATAAATGATACGCATATTCCATTTAATGTTGTCAAATGTCAGATAATTCAAGATTTTATAAACTTCGGATTGGATTGTGGAGTTTGAAATTTAACCCCTTCACGCCCAGATCTTTCCTTTTCTGTACAAAAATTGTATGTTGTCGAGCCATAAAATTAGTAACTGAATATACCAAATTAACTCGTCGACAAGGATACTAAACAGGTCATATCTATAAAATATTGCTTATATTCACTAAAAATCGTCTAAAGGTTGCAAAATTACAATGGAAATTACGCTCTGAGTCTCAAGGGGTTAATGAGGCTCAAAGACTTTAAATATGCATATTGGACATCTCCATTAAACCCAAATATGACCAATTTACTTAATGATGAACTGCGCTACTAGGTTGAATCCTAAGTGTGCAAACATATGGTATTACCCCCCCCCCCCCCCCCGCAGGAGAGCAGGATTAGTTCATGTTCCGTTTCTACATAACCACACGCACACTTAAGAGGGAAGGACTACTGGGCTCCCTCCAAGTTTTCATATGACAACTTTTGCCTAGCGTCCTGTAGCTGTTCCCTGCCCAGTAAAGACGAGTCATAGCATGAAAATAGATAATATTAACCCCTTCATGCCCAGATCTTTCCTTTGCTATATAGAATCGTCTGTTGTTAGCCATAAAATTACGAAAAAGTAACTGAATATACCAAATTAACTAGTGGACAAGGATACTAAACAGGTCATATCTATAACACATTGCTTACATTCACTAAAAATCGTCTAATGGCGCCCAAATTACAAGGGAAAACTACACTCTAGGTCTCAAGGGGTTAAACTGATCCCTCTGACCGATAATTAGAACCTTGAACCTCTTACTTGTTGCGAGCGTGTAAACATCCGCTGCCATCTTCATCTTTATAATAGTAATGATAGTAACTTAAGTACTAGTAATGATAATGATGATTAGAATAGTAGCAATAGTAGTGATAGTAAGAATGTAACGTAGTGGTAGCTGCTTTAGTATTAATAGTAGTGATAATGATAGTAGTAGTAGTAGTAGTAGTAGTAGTAGTGGTGGTGGTGGTGGTGGTAGTTAGTAGTAGTAGTAGTAGTATAGTGGTGGTGGTGGTGGTGGTGGTAGGTAGTAGTAGTAGTAGTAGTAGTAGTAGTAGTAGTAGTAGTAGTAGTAGTAGTAGTAGTAGTAGTAGTAGTAACAGTCATTGTAGTAGTTATATGGTGGATAGTAGTTATAGTCGTGGTAGTAACAGTTGCAATCACAGAATAGCATTGTTAAAAAAAAATACATATTCCTATATCTCCGCTCAACTCTATCATGAACTCGAGATACAGATCATTATTTGTTCATTGAAGAGATTACTTTGTATATTCGAAGGTGATTTACTTTTTACCGAGCATTATACCCCGTGATTTAGATGAGGCGAGGCGGCCGGTGTAACTCTATGCCTGACAGCGAGCGGGAAGGCTGGATGATACAGATAATACAGTCCATTGACGAAACTGTAGGCTGGGAGGGGAAAAAATAAAGGGTAAAGGAAATATAAGGTACATTCAGAGAGAGAGAGAGAGAGAGAGAGAGAGAGAGAGAGAGAGAGAGAGAGAGAGAGAGAGAGAGAGAGAGAGAGAGAGAGAGAGAGAGAGAGAGAGAGTTTTCCTCATGAGACTCTGAAATGTAATCTAATTGGTGTGTTATCTTTAAAAACTCTCCGTAAGAATATCGTAAGATATATTTGGTTTACGCTAAAGTTGTTGTTGTTTTTGTTTTTGCCGTTGACTCCAGATTGCAATGGTTAATATTTATCATCATTATAATACATTTCACACTCCCCAAAAAAACTGAATATTGGACTAATCAAATATCAAAATACTGCAAAAAAAATAATCAGTACATATGGAGTGTATAACAAAAAAAGAATATTGGAGTAATCAAATATACTAGGAAATAGACGTCCACACTAAAGATGTGGAACGTGTCCAAGCTCGCACAGGCTAAAGTCAACTTTTTAAATACCCTCACATTAAAATACTTCTATTACAACCTGACCTAACCCAACCTAACCTTCACCATCCCCTTCTTTGATTTTCTTTACTTTTTACAGAGAAAAGAAAAGTGCTAAATTGTTCTTGAAAAAAAGTTCTAAAAAAAAGTTCTAAAAAAAATTGTGTGGTGATGGCGGTGGTGGTGGTGATGGTGGTGGTGATGGTGGTGGTGGTGGTGGTGGTGGTGGTGGTGGTGGTGGTGGTGATGGTGGTGGTGGTGGTGTGGTGGTGGTGGTGTGGTGGTGATGGTGTGGTGAGGGTGTGGTGGTGGTGGTGTGGTGATGGTGGTGTAGTGGTGGTGATGGTGGTGGTGTGGTGGTGGTGGTGGTGGTGGTGGTGGTGGATGGTGATGGTGGTGGTGGTGGTGGTGATGGTGTTGTTGTGGTGGTGGTGGTGGTGGTGGTGATGGTGGTGTGGTGGTGGTGGGTGGTTGGTGGTGGTGATGGTGGTGGTTATGGTGGTGATAGTGGTGATGGTGGTGGTGGTGGTGGTGGTGGTGGTGATGGTGGTGGTGGTGTGTAGGTGGTGGTGGCGGTGGTGGTGGTGGTGGTGGTGGTAGTGGTGGTGGTGGGGGTGGTGGTAGTGGTGTGGGTGGTGGTGGTGGTGGTGATGGTGGTGTGGTGGTGGTGGTGGTGGTGGTGATGGTGATGGTGGTGGTGGTGGTGGTGGTGGTGGTGGTGGTGGTGGTGGTGGTATTTCATAATTGCTATATGCGAATCAAGCTCCAAGCTCCCTTCGCTCGCTTGGACAACTCCTCTCTGTACCCACGGCTGAAATGGCATATTTAACACCTCACACACACCCTACCACGTATATAACACCACGCTAACCCTAAATAACACCTATAACGGCATTAGAAACACGAGTTGTAGTGGTTATATGAGGCCTAACACAAGCAGCCTGTTGTTGTTGTTTAAGGGCTGCGAGGATCCCATGGGGAACAC
>JACEEZ010025629.1:31322-36322 GCA_016584305.1 Chionoecetes opilio | reverse complement strand
AGAGGAGAAGGAGGAGGGTGGAGTATAGGGCAGTGGAAGGCTAGAAAGGGAGGGAGGGAGTGCGATGAAGGAGGTGGAGGAGGAAGAGGAGAGGGGGAAGGAAGGAGCGTGGAGGAGAGGGGGAAGGAAGGAGGGTGGGGGATAGGGCAGTGGCAGGAGCGAAGACAATTGTAAATGTCAGAGAAAATTGAAATCCACTCTGGAACCATTTATGATTTTTCACGAAGAAACATAAGATTTTTTCCGCTTAAAGACTATTGACGTGTGATTTTTTACGCGGGATGATTGCATGCTATTGTATTCATTGTTTGGTATTAGCAGAACATCGGAGAGAGGTTGGCATGTTTGCTGCTGGTGGATGGAAATGTAGGTTATGTATAGGAACTGATGCTCCACGGGATAGATATCAAGAAGGAGAGAATAACAGAGATTGGAAGGATTTGAGAGAGAGAGAGAGAGAGAGAGAGAGAGAGAGAGAGAGAGAGAGAGAGAGAGAGAGAGAGAGAGAGAGAGAGAGAGAGAGAGAGAGAGAGAGAGAGAGAGAGAGAGAGAGAGAGAAGGTCAAGCAGACTCCCGAGGCCCAACGCGAGCCTGAGGCGCCTCCACCCATGAGGGCTGCTGACGAAGAGCCCTGCGTATTACTACCTGCCGAGCCGAAGCTGGTGGCCTGGAGGAGATCCTACGGACTCCAGACTCTGAGGCGCCTCCGCCCAAGAGCCGGGCCCTCGCCTGCATTGAGGACTTCCTGGAGGAGGACTTCAAGTCTCCCGCCGCTGCCTGACCGGCAGTGGCGCCGCCAGGGCCTCGCGTCAGACGCCTGAGGTCCAGCCTTCTCCCGGCACCCCAGGAGCCCAAGGCCGCGCCGGGGCGGTGGGCCGCCGTGTTGGAGGAGGGCAGGCCTGTGTCGGAGGCTGAGGCAGAGCACGGGGTGTTCCACTTTCCCTTAAACCCCTTTCCGGTTTCCTGCGCGGCGTGAGAAGGGGGCCGCCCCCTGCGAGGAGGAGGCTGAGGGCGAGGACGAGCTCGGGCAGTGTTTGCCGAGGCAAGAAAGCCCCGTCACGCCTGAGTGTGGCTGGACTTGGCACCACGCGGGGGACGTCACACGGGCAGCACCGCGGGGTGACGGTGCTGCCCGCCTGGCACCGCGACAGCCAACATGAGGTGCGCCACCAACAAAAACACAGGAAGTGGCAAGCCCTGCGTGACTACCTTCAGCAGCTGTGGCAGGGCCAGTAGGAGCCCCGTGCCCGCGGCGGGGCGTGTAGTGGCGGCCACGGCACCAAGCGACGCGGGGGGGGAGTGAGGCCCTTCGCCGCCACCCTCACGCCACACAACAGTCCTCTCGCGTTGAAAAATAGATATAATGAAAAAAAGATGAAAAGAAATAAAAGATCGTAGGAAGGATATACACCACAAACCTAAACCTCTATATTTTTCTTCCTCTTCACACATCTACTCAGTTATTCTTTTCCACTTGCACAACATTTAAGCGGCTATTACACGGGCACTATTCTGCTCAGTGAGCAGATTTCACTGAGCAGTTTTGAGGATTTTACTCAACCAAAGCCTGTTTGGTTGAGCAGACAGGGAACTACTTCGAAGCTATTTTTGCTCGTCATTTCAGTGAGCAAAAACGTTTTCTGTTATAAAGGACCGAAATTAGTGGATGACTATATTATTTATTGCAAGATCATTTTCTTCTAAAACTCTCAAGAAGACATCTACATGCCTGCTGACTGGACAGACGAGATGGAAAGCTTACTGATTGACTTAGTTCAGGCACATCCTACAATAAGGAACATATATAGCCCTTTATTTGTTAAAAAACATTACCAAAGAAAACATACACCCTCAATACCTAAGAAGCCTGACCTTCCAAGTCATTTATTTGCGGTGATACACAGGCGACAGGTGTGTTGCGAGGCCGTACAGGTGTTGTAGTGACAGGGTGGTGTATATGGTAAAGCGAGAGAGGCTAAGAGTGCGGTGTTAGCCCCGAGTGTGTGTGCCTGACCTAAAGAGCGAACGCGTAGTTCTCGTCCACTATAACGGCGCAGCCCCCGTCCGCCGCGGCCACGGGGACGGCGCGAGCCACAGTGGTCCATAGAAGCTACTCTCGGGGATTACAGGAAGTTTTTAAATGAATCAAAAACCTTTGCCTAATCAAAAAACCTTTCTTAATTAGGTATATTGAATTGAAAGTAGTTAGTTTCGTACACTGATTTTGAGTATTTTCGTACATACCTGGTGTTATTTCGTAACTCTAGTAGTCAAGTTCAACTCTGCGCTGAGTGTACGAAACGACTATGGTTTCATATAGACTACGAAACAACTTTTGGTAATAATGGACGAGAGTTTCGCGGTCGTTTTCAGAGACACCAACTATTTTTTCTTGGCCTACAATAGGTGCTTGTTCTAATGGAGATAGTTTTATTTTGCGCAACACCCCCCCCAAAAAAAAAATAATAATTATAATAATAATGAAACCTAACCTAACCTTATAGGTTTTAATGAAACCTAACCTAACCTTATAGGTTTTAATTAAACCTAACCTAACCTTAAAGGTTTTAATGAAACCTAACCTAACCTTATAGGTTTTAATGAAACCTAACCTAACCTTATAGGTTTTAATTAAACCTAACCTAACCTTATAGGTTTTAATTAAACCTAACCTAACCTTAAAGGTTTTAATTAAACCTAACCTAACCTTAAAGGTTTTAATTAAACCTAACCTAACCTTAAAGGCTTTAATTAAACCTAACCTAACCTTAAAGGTTGTAATGAAACCTAACCTAACTTTAACCACAGAGTATACTTTTTTTTTTTTTTTTTTTTTTTTCCTTTTTTTCTCGCAAAATAAAGCTATCTCCACTACAACAAACACCGCTTATTAGGAAGCGCTATGATAATTTGTATCATAACCGCACTCAGGTCTGTATGCATTTTGCTCATCAAAACACAGATCACCGTGTAATAGTTTCGTTGAGCAGCTCAGTGAAATCTGCTCAGTGAGCAGCTGCTCACTGAGCAGAAAAGTGCCCGTGTAATAGCGCCTTTATACACTTGTTTGAGCCGCTGGGTTGAGGAGGGGAGGGAAAGGAGAGGAAGGGATGGGAGGGAGGGAGGCAAGGTAGGTGAGGCAGGTAGGAGGAGGAGGAGGATCTAAGGGCTATGGAGAGAGGCTTAAGCAGGTCTGAAGGAGATCATAAATGCCAGGGAGAGGCAGCTTAGCGCGGGAGGAGCGTTGCTGGAGAAGCCTTGAATGGAATTTAAATTTCCGTTCCTCAAACCTAGACAGTTTTTTCATTTCACTTTTTTTTTATCCCTTTCCCTTCTCTTTCTCTTTTTCTTCCTTGCTCGGATTTTAGGGCGTGAAAGGGAAATTTTAGGAGATATTTTCCTTTTTTTTTTTCTGCCCTTTACGCGGATGTTAGGGTTGGTGAAGGAGTTTTTTGGGGTTTAGGGGGGGGAGCGGGGGTTTAGAGGCGCCTTAAGACCCGTACGGAATTTCAGGGCCCAGGTGGGTGGGCCCGGTGACCGGGGGAGGCCCCTGGAGGACCTGCAAAGGATGGGGTGGTGGGTCGGTCTCTCAGTAAAGGGTTTTGAGATTGACTTTTTATTTATATACTTTTACTACTTACTTACTATTTATTTTTTGTATTTACTAATTTTACTTACTTTATTTCATTTTCTTTTTTTTTTATTTTTTTTTTGACTTTTTTTTATTAACTTTAGTTTGATATTTTGTTCTTATTACGACGAATACCTTGTTGTTTCCTTTTGTTTTGTGGCTTTTTGTTGTTTTTTGTGATGGAGAAGGAAGTTTTTTTTTTTTCCTCCCAACCCCTTAGGGCCCAGAACGAATTCCCTGTAAATTTGGGTAATATTTGACAATTTTAGGACTATAAACAAATTTATAGATATGACCTGTTTTGATCCTTTTCGATAACTAATTTTGTATATTTTAGTAACTTTTGTACTTTTAGGGTAACAAAAGACCATTTTTAATAGCAAAGGAAAATCTGGGGGAAAAGGGGTTTAAAGGGGGTTTTTTTGGTTTTGTTATTGTTTTTTGTAGTTTTTTAATATTTAAAAGGGAAAGGTTTTTTTTGTTCGTTGTTTGAGTTGGGTTTAATCGACATATTGTCTTTTTTAATTTTTTTTTTCACATGAGGTAAAAAAGGAATATTTTGGTTTTTGTTTCCATATTTTTTAAAAAAAAAAAAATAATTCTTTTATCCTCTTTTTGTTTTTTTTCATTTTCCCCTAATTCTTCCTCTTAAACCCCTTTACGCCCCCAAAACTTTCCTTGCTATATAAAAAATTTTATGTTACGAGCCATAAAATTGCAAAAAGTAATTTAATTAATATACCAAATTAAATAGCGGACAAGATATAAACAGGTCATGTCTATAAAATATTTCTTTTATTTACTAAAAAATTTTTTAAAGGTACCAGATTACAGTGGGGAAAATTTCGTTCTGGGGTTTAAGGGGTTTAAAGGGATACGATACGTTACGTTTGCGTTGATGGATCGTTAAAATATGACCAAAGTTTTCTCTTCTACGTTTTTGCATCATTCAAACTTCGTTATTTAAAACAACTCGGGTTATGGAATTTAAAATTTTTATCTCTGAATCCCCGTAAACCACGTGACGTTAAAGCCCTGCCAACTAGCTATAAAAAAAAAAAAAATATAGAAGCATTAATTTGCACTCCTTGTTTTTTTTTTTTTCGCGTTTAAAAAAAAAAAGAAAAAGATATAGGGGTGTGTGTGTGGTGTGTGGTGTTGTGTGTGTGGGTGTGTGTGTGTGGTGTTGTAGTGTGTGCGTGGTTGTGTGTGTGGTTGGGGTTTTGTGTGTGTGTGTGTGTCTTACAGGAACTACCTCGGCAGGTCTTACGGCCCCTTTTAGCTTTTCCTTATTTTCTTATGTTCTTATTGAGTAGGTGTGTGTGTGTATTTTGTAAATTTGTTAAAAAAACGTCCCTTTTTATGTCGT
>JACEEZ010025629.1:21322-26322 GCA_016584305.1 Chionoecetes opilio | reverse complement strand
CCGCGGGGTGACGGTGCTGACCGCCTGGCGTCGCGACAGCGAACATGAGGTGCGCCACCAACAAGAACACAGGAAGCGGCAAGCCCTGCGTGACTACCTTCAGCAGCTGTGGCAGGGCCAGCCCCATGCCCGCGGCGGGGCGTGTAGGGGCGGCCACGGCACCAAGCGACGCGGGGGGGAGTGAGGCACTTCGCCGTCACCCTCACGCCACACAACATTCCTTTCGCGTTGAAAAAGAAATAAAATGAAAAAAGATGAAAAGAAATAAAAGATCGTAGGAAGGATATACACCACAAACCTAAACCTCTGTATTTTTCTTCCTCTTCACACATCTACTCAGTTATTCTTTTCCACTTGCACAACATTTACACTTGTTTGAGCCGCCGGGTTGAGGAGGGGAGGGAAAGGAGAGGAAGGGGATGGGAGGGAGGGAGGCAAGGTAGGTGAGGCAGGTAGGAGGAGGAGGAGGAGGATCTAAGGGCTATGGAGAGAGGCTTAAGCAGGTCTGAAGGAGATCATAAATGCCAGGAAGGGGAAGCTTAGCGCAGGAGGAGCGTTGCTGGAAAAGCCTTGAATGGAATGGAATCTCGCTTCCTCACAACCTAGACAGTTTTTTCACTTCAGTTATTTTTTTATACTTTCCTTCTCTTTCTTTCACTTCTCTCCTTACGCGGATACTTTAGAGCGTGAAAGGGATAATTTTAGATAGTTATTTTTCCTTTTCCTCTCTTTCTCTCCTTAGGCGGATACTTTAGGGTGTGTGAGGGGGAGTTTTAGGGTGTTTAGGGCGTGATGCGGGGGTTCAGAGGCGCCTTAATGACCTCGTACAGGTAATTCATGGGCAGGTGGGTCGGCCGGTGACCTGGAATGACCTGCCGGGGATGTGGTGGTGGTGTCGGTGCTTCCAGTGAAGGGCTGGTATATTTACATTTTATTTAGATTACTTTTACTTACTTTACTTAGTCTTTATTTTCTTGATATTTACTGACTTTACTTTACTTGATACTTTACGATTTTGATATTTTGTTCTTTATTTACGACTGACTACGTTGTTTCCTTGTTGTGTTTTGGCTTTTTGTTGTTTTTGTGATGGAGAAGTGAAGTTTTTTGGTTTTTCCTCCTAACCCCTTGAGACCCAGAACGTAATTTCCACTGTAATTTGGGTACTATTAGACGATTTTTATATAGCAAAGGAAAGATCTGGGCGTGAAGGGGTTAATGGCTGTTTTGTTGTTTTTGTTATTGTTATTTCGTAGTTTTTGCATATTGAAAGGAATGGTTCTTTGTTTTGTTCGTTGTTTGAGTTGTGTTAATCGACATATTGTCTTTTACAGTTTTTTTTTACACATGAGGTAAAAAGGAATATTTAGGTTTTTGTTCTTCCATATTCTTTAAATTTTTTTTCTAATTCTTTTATCCTCTTATTTGTTTTCTTCTCTTTTCCTCTAATTCTTCCTCTTAACCCTTCACGCCCAGATCTTTCCTTTGCTATATAAAAATTGTATGTTATCGAGACATAAAATTACAAAAACTAACTTAATTAATATACCAAATTAACTAGTGGACAAGGATACTAAACAGGTCATGTCTATAAAATATTGCTTACATTCACAAAAAATCGTCTAATGGTACCCAGATTACAATGGAAATTACGTTCTGGGTCTCAAGGGGTTAATGGGTTTTGTATCGTTATCATTTGAGTTGATGGATCGTTAAATGATGCCCAAAGTTTTCTCTTCTACGTTTTATGCATCATTCAGCTTCAGTTATTTACATCAACTCGGATTATGGGATTAACATTTTTACCTCCGCCAACGAAGTTGGCGGGGTTATGTTTTCACCCCGATCTGTCTGTCTGTCTGTCTGTCTGTGTCTGTCTGTCTGTCTGTTTGTTAGTGTACAGGATTTCTCAAAAAGTTACGAATATATTTGGACCAAACTCGGTATACCAAGTCTATTTGGTATAAGGAAGGACTGATTTAATTTTGGATGAAATCTATTGATAACTGTTGCCATGGCAACAACCAATTGATGAAATATTCGGCCGGAGGTATGCGCTCATACTGATGCATATATATATATATAATTATATATATAATATATAAAATATATATATATATATAATTATTTTATAATTTTTTTTTTTTTAAACTTTTTTTTTTATTTTTGTTTTTTATTTTTTTTTCTTCTTTTTTTACTTTTTTATTTTTTCGGGGGAGGTATGCCCTCTACTGAGTGCCCCCCCCCCCACCCCCCTTAGTTATCTCTGATTTATCCTCGTAAATCCTACGTGACGTTAAATTCCCTTGCCAACTAGCTATAAAAAAAACAATAAAATATAGAAGCACTTAATTTCGCACTCCTTGTTTTTTTTTCTTTTCGCGTTAAAAAAGAATGAAATGTATATGTGTATGTGTGTGTGTGTGTGTGTGTGTGTGTGTGTGTGTGTGTGTGTGTGTGTGTGTGTGTGTGTGTGTGTGTGTGTGTGTGTGTGTGTGTGTGTGTGTGTGTGTGTGTGTGTGTCTTTACAGGAACTACCTCGTGCAGGTCTCACGGCCTCTTGTAGCTTCCTTATTTTCTTATGTTCTTATGTGAGTATGTGTGTGTGTGTGTATTTTAGTAATTCGTCTAAACAAACGCTCCTTTCTTATCGTCGTTCACAATTTACGAATATTGATACGAAGACACAGCACCAAGGGGGAAACATTACTAATTATGATGGTTATAATTACACAAAACTAGAAGTGTTCTAGGCGCGTGTGTTTGTTTGTCTAGTGTGCCTTGTTGTACTCGTCTTGTTACTTTTGTCTACACTTAACCCCTTGAGACCCAGAACGTAATTTCCATTGTAATTTGGCTACCATTAGACGATTTTTAGTGAATATATGCAATATTTTATAGATATGACCTGTTTAGTATCCTTGTCGACTATTTAATTTGGTATATTCAGTTACTTTTCGTAATTGTATGGCTGACAACAAACGATTATATATATTAAAGGAAAGATCTGGGCGTGAAGGGGTTAAGGGACGCATATTCCCGTTCTCTGGAATAGTATGTGGCATGGGGATGTCTCTAGCCAATCACCGTTGTCCAAGCTCGTGACGTCACATGGGGGTGGAGCTTAAGTTATCACTGGGCTATAATCTGTGTTTTATTGAAGATTAGACTAATTTAACCTAACCTAACCAAGACTATTTGAATGATGTTGAATAGAACAGATTTAAACCCAGCAGTCACTTAAGCTCCACCCCCATGTGACGTCACGAGCTTGAACAACGGTAATTGGCTAGAGACATTCCCATACCACATACTATGACAGAGAACGGGAATATGCGTCCAGGACAGGAATATACAAAGGAAGAACAGACAGTAACAGCCCTACTGGTCCAAACGAGGCTGCCTGTGTGACTACTTTCTACCACTATAGTTTCTACGTGTTAGAGGTAAAAGAATAGTAAAGTTGAAGGCTCCTCCCCACCCACCTCTCCCTCCGGCCGAGGTAGTAGAGGAAGAGGTAATAGGTAAGGATAGTAAGGTAGTGGAAGAGGTAATAGGTAAGGATAGGTAGGGGAGGAGGAAGGCAAGGTAGCGAACGGTGAGGCGCGTACAGGAGCGAGGAAGGAAAGGCAGGGATAGGTAAGGATAGGTAGGGTAGGAGGTAATAGAAGGTGAGGTGCGTGCCGGAGCGAGGAAGGGCTAGGCAGGGATAGGTAAGGATAGGTAGGATAGGAGGCAATAGAAGGTGAGGCGCGTGCCGGAGCGAGGAAGGCTAGGCAGGGGCGAGGTGGGTTCCACAATTTTCTTGAGTCAAGTCGGAAATCAACTTAGCTGACTTAAGACTTATGTCACGCCCGGGAAAGTCAGCAGAAGCGACCTGGACGGACTGACTGACTGACTGCAGGCGACTTACGGAAGAAAACGGAAATATTCATTGATTTTCTAGCCATACTGCGCTATTTATCAAGGTTATTGACTGGCCCAACTGATGATGATAATAAGTTATAATAATAATAATGAAAACAATAAAGAAGAGGAAGAAACAGTCAACATCAGAAGCTCGGTAAGGTCTCAGTTTACGTGCAAAAGGTGAGGAAGGATTAAAATTTCTCGAGGTTAGAAAGTGTTAGAAAGTGTTTGCAGTCAAGTCTTTCATGTCGACGCCGCTATCCGTCTGGCAAAGAATAGCTACGGACATGAGGAAGAAGAGGAGCAGGAGGAGAAAGAATAGGAGGAGGATTACATAGGATTACATAGGAATAACAGACACCAGGAGACCTATTGGTCCATAGCGAGGGTATCTGCTGAACTACATACTACTAACTATCAACTACTTGTAAGAAAACAGTTGAAAAATTATACCATGTCCCTAAAGAGGATAGGAACATGGAAGTTTTATAGTGCAGAATGATAGGATATGAAAATACTAACTACAACTACCCAAATACCACTACAACTAATCGATACGGGGGACTAATACGAATTCGCACTATCAATACCCATTTACTTTACAGTGCGCGTCAAGTCTGTTTTTGAATGTAGTTTTTTTGTGTTGGCTCCGACAACAAATTTCTGGTAACTTGTTTTCCATCGATCAACGACTCTAACCCTTGAAATAATTTTTACGGAGATCGGTGATGCAAAGTTGACTGTTTAGTTTTAAAAACCATTATTTCTTGTTGTCACTTGAGTTGAAAGCTCAATAGGTTCTTTTTGATTAATGACATCAAAACCTTTTAGGATCTTAAAGGGTTTTTCTATCAAGTCCCCACGGATTTTACGATCCTTTAAGGAAAACATTTTTTTAATTTCCGCAGTCTCTCGTCATATGATGAATTTCGCAGAGATGGAATTTGTTTGGTTGTCTTCTTTGCATGGTTCCAATTTGGCTTGATCTTTTTGAAACGGGCGACCAGAATTTAACGGCTATTCCAATGCGGCCTAACCAAAGGGGTGTATAATTTTGGGCATTTCTTCGGAGTTTTTTTTACTTTTCCAAA
>JACEEZ010025629.1:17500-20885 GCA_016584305.1 Chionoecetes opilio | reverse complement strand
AAACAAGGAAACAAACAGCAACAGACCGATAGGTCCTTACAAGATGTTGCTTAACTACACTACACTAACTAGATAATAAGAGAGAAAGGATAGGAAGTAGAAGGCTCCTCCTCACCCACCCATCCCTCCAGCCGAAGCTGGCCGGAAAAGAAGTGATACCATGCAATATAAAAAAAACTGCATGGAATTTGTGAGGAAAGTTGAAAGCTGTAATCTATGGCTAACTACTACTAGTTTGTGGGGGTAGGTTTAGTGCTTGATAGATAGGTCATGTTATGTGTGTTTTGTAATGGTGTGAAAAACAGTGTGGAGGTTCAAGGGTGGTGCGGCACCCTTTGCCTGGCGCTTTCTTGGGAGGCAGCAGTCAATCAGGCCCCAAGCTCCGTTCAATCCACTGCGGATTGTGTATTTTCCATGTAGGACGCCGTACACTTCAATGCCTCCTGCAGCAGTGACCCCTGGTACCTTAAATCCCGATGGTGGTCACTAACTGTCAGGCCCCCTAACTGAACCACAGCCCGTCACAGGTCGAGAGTAGTAGTGGTAACCGTTAACTCGGGGCTATCTGTGTGGTGTTATGAGGTCTAATGTAGAGTTGGTGTTTAGGCTCAGTGTGGAAGTTCACGGTTGGTGCGGCAGCCTTGCCTGGCGCTTTCCTCAAAGGCAGCAGTTCAATCAGGCCCAGCTCCGTTCAATCCACGCGGTAGTGGCACTTTCAAGTAGGACGCCGTTGCACTCAATGGCCCTGCAGCAGTGGACCCCTGGAATAAATCACCGATGGTGGTCACTAATGACAGGGCCCTTACTGAACCAACAGCCCGTCAAAAGGTTAAAAAGTTGTAGTAGTGACCGTTTACTCGGGGCTGTCTGAGACGTGTGGGAGGGGTGTGTAGACGCGACTCGCAATCATTTTAGCAAATGAGAGTAAGTTTCAGAGGCCAGCGAAAATAAATTTATTTTTACGAGATAAACATGACAAACCGGGATTGATATGAAATATTTATGAGGCAGACTTTTAAATGATTCTATTGTATTTGAGTTTACTACGTCTGACGGCAGCCCATTTGAAGGAGGAGGGAATGAGGGGAATGAGAGAGAGGATGATAATGAAGAGGACGAGAGGACAAAGGAGAACAAAGATAACAGAAGGAGGAAGAAAAGCACAAATAAGAGGAAGAGGAAGAAGACAAGTTAAAGGAAAGGCGAGGAAAGGAAGAACGGACGTGAAAAAATTCCTCGGGGCCAACACGGACTCTAAGTCAAAGATTAATCTCAGTTTATTTTGTTTTCCTTCCCGTCTTTCTAGCATTTAAGGTTCACAACAATGATCATAACTCATCCCCAAGCCTTATTTAAACACGAGCAGGGGAGGGGAGGGAGAGGGGAAGGCCGGGAGGAGGGGAGGGAGAGGGGAAGGAAGGAGAGAGAGAGAGAGAGAGAGAGAGAGAGAGAGAGAGAGAGAGAGAGAGAGAGAGAGAGAGAGAGAATTGAAAGGTACAAGCGTAAAAATCAACGCTGAAAAAAAAGCCTCAGAGGAAATAAAGAAAAGGTAAATGAGTGCATGAAATTTAATGGATGGATTATTATTTTTTTGGGGGTAGAAATATAAGAATTCAAGAAACGAAAGGTAAAATAGCAACAAAGAGAGAGAGAGAGAGAGAGAGAGAGAGAGAGAGAGAGAGAGAGAGAGAGAGAGAGAGAGAGAGAGAGAGAGAGAGAGAGAGGAGAAGAGACATGAGAAAATAAGTGTAGAGAGGAATAGTAATAATAGTAATAATAATAATGATTTTATGATCGCCCGGAGGCATACAGACAAAAAAAGCAACAACAACAAGACAAGGAGTTAACTGAAGTACTAGAGCAAAACAAAAAATACACAATATAGGCACATTAGGAGACATAGTATCAAAGTGCATCATATCAAAGTGTAGTATCAAAATAGTGTCTCCAGTAGTTCTCTCCACCCTTCCTCTTCCTCCTCCTCTTTATCATCTATTACCTCTTCCTCTCTTTCTCTCCATGATGCTACTCTCCTTCCTCCTCCCTTCCTTCTCATTACCCAGTACATCAGATTTAACTCACTTACAACACACTCCAGGTAAATCTCTGCGGTAATGTAATTGATGAGAGAGAGAGAGAGAGAGAGAGAGAGAGAGAGAGAGAGAGAGAGAGAGAGAGAGAGAGAGAGAGAGAGAGAGAGAGAGAGAGAGAGAGAACCATTGGACCACTGCATTATTTCACCCTGACACCCAGAAATCAAGGCAAGACAGAGACAAAGGTAAAAGGAAGGCGGGATAAATTCTCGCCTCTGATTGGTTCTCCTCATTCCCTTGTAGCTCATTCTTCTCTCTGATTGGCCAGACCCGTTTTCTGTGGTCCATTCAGTGTGTTTTTTCACCCCTCACTGAATTAAAGGGTGGGAATCAACACCACACCTGTTTTTTTAATCCCTATGTGTTTAGTTTAGTTTTTTTCACCGTGGAACATAGAATTTCGGCAAGAACTCACTGATCCGTGTTTCAGTAATAGTAATTAAGTCTGTCCTTATTACAGTCAGTCGTTAATATTTGAGTTCTTCACTTTTTTGCTGTTTGAAGTCCTTGAGTTGGTCCACACCGAATACAGTGGAATACAGTTGAAAATACAGTAATACAGAAAAATAATAAGAATTACAGTTGGAATACAGTTGAAAATACAGGAATACAAAAAATAATACAGGAATACAGCTGAAAATACGGGAATACAGAAAAATAATACAGGAATACAGTTTGAATACAGTTGAAAATACAGGAATACAGACAAATTAATTGCGTTCGTTCGGTGTGGTTGGAGGTCAACTCTGCTAATTCTGTCTACTGGGTAATTTTAAGGAACATTTTCTTTATGAAGAGGGAAAAGGCTGATAATGATGCGGTTAGCGGTTATAAAGAAAGGATGGGATGCTAGAATGAAGGAAGGAAAGAATGAAGAAGGGAAAAAACGTAGGAATTTTTCTTTGTGGAGAAGGAAATGGGTGTTGATGACGTGGTTACCGGTTATAATGAAAGAATGGGATGCTAGAATGAATGAAGGAAGGAAGGAAGAAGGAAAAAAGAACGCAGGAACATTTTTTGTGGAGAAGGAAATGGGTGTTGATGACGTGGTTAGCGATTATAATGAAAGAATGTGATGCTAGAAAGAAGGAAGGAAGGAAGGAAAAAAAAACGCACAAAAAGATAAGGAAAATAAAAAATAATAACATTGAGTTTCTTAATAATGACAGTGTATAAAAAAATGACAGCTGATAGTGGTGGTGATGCTGATGGTGATAATAATGACGATGATAATGATATTGATGTGACGATGAATAGAAAATAACTTCAATAACTTTTATAAATAATTTCCT